>SNQJ01S0014021.1:157558-171373 GCA_010110895.2 Picea sitchensis
CTCAATATAATTTTGTGCTCAACATGCATATCCTTTTACCACAAACCTCACCTTATACTTTTTAAGTGAGACATCTTATTTGTACTTGTTCTTGTAGACCCATTTGTAGCCAATTGGTTTGGTTCCAAATGGAGGATCCACCAACTTCCATGCCCCATTCTTAATGAGAGAATCATACTTGTTCTGCATAGATTATTTCCACTCATCATGAGAAACAACTTCTTCAAAAAAAATTGGTTTAAATTTAGTAGATAAATTCAATTCAAAAAGATATGAAACTCCCATATCATTGACATCCCCTGAATTTGAATCATCTACATCACCTCCATCATCTAGTCTTGTTGAAATTATAGTTCTTATCTTTACAACCTCATTAGGACACTTTCAAATGTATTCATGACCCACTTTGTAAATTTATGTGATGGTCTAGGTTTCTCAACTGATTGAGATGGTGTTGCATTCCCATCAACATTCCACCTTTCAATCCTCTCATTCACATCATCCAATTGAACCTCCTATTATGATGAAGTGGTTGGATCTTCTACATGAGGGGGAGATGGAAATTCGAAAGGAGATTATAGAGATCGATCCAAGATAGGTATCCCCCCTTCAATATGTGGAATCTCATTATAAAACTCATAATATGTCTTTACATGGATAAATATATCAAGATGATCAAGTTGTCGCTCAACATGCTTGTCATTTTTAGTGGATTCAAGAAAAATCACATTTATGGAAAGAATGAACTTTTTATTTACCTTGTCATAAAGACGATATTCCTTGATGGTATTTGAGTACCCCAAGAAGATGCACTCTCTACTCCTTGCACCTAGTTTTTTCCTTTGCTCCTTAGGAATGAATTCATAACAAGTCGAACCAAAAACCATGAGATGCATCACCAAAGGAATGTAGTCATACCACATTACATAAGGAGTCTTGTTCCCAATTGCATGAGATGAATTTTTGTTTTTAAAATACAATGCACATAGAACTACATCTCCCCAAAACATCAACTTCACATTCTTGAAAAATAGTGTGGAATGTACCATATTCAAGAGTGTCCTATTCATTCTTTCTGCTACACCATTTTATTGAGGATTGTATGGAACATGGTTTGATTCTTAATCCCATGTTGGTGAAGATGTATTTCAAACTCATTAGAAGTATATTCCCCTCCATTATCAATATGAATATGGTATTGTGCTTCATTTTTAATCCATACACGAAAATTTTTAAATGTTTCAAATGCTTGAGATTTATGTTTCAACAAATAAACCCAACACATCTTGTGTAATCATCAATAAAGTCATGATATATTTATTACCAAAAGTAGATGCAACAGGCACAAGGCCTCAAAAAGCAGAGTGTATCAACTCTAGCTTTCTACATGCTCTCAAACTAGAATCATGAAAAGGTTGCTTGTTATGTTTAATAAGGACACATGCATCACATTGCTTCAAATTCCTTGGAATGGTAGGAAAACCAAAAACACCTTTTTTTCAACATATGCCTATCATAATTGATGCCCCAAATATAGCATGCCATAAGAGACTGGATGACAATGTACCTTTATCATGGTGAGAGGTATGAAAAAGTATGTGTGTGTAGATGTCCCTTTTAGCTTCAACAATCTCTCATCCTCACATCTTGTCATGACGACCATGTTGTCAAAATGCCTCCTTCTTTAATTTTTTCCATCAAACATGTGAATAATGTGGCCTTGTTGTCGAATGTGCACAAGAGACAACAATTTCCTCCACGACTAAGGAAGATAAAGAACATCAAGCAAAAGAAAATCTAGGAATCCAAGGAATTTGAGCCTGATGTGTTATTTCACGTATGTTTGAGACTAGATATATATGTAAAGAATATTGAAGCCTTTACATTATTTTTCAATTCCTCAAAGAAGTCTCTTTGAAAATTCACGTGTAAAGCAATACTAGTATTAAGAAAACATGCATCTCTCCAAGAAGCAAATGAAGTTTTAAACAAATCTTCATTCATTCCAATATTACAATGAGAAATAACAAAATGAGAAGATTTTGGAGCTTTACCTTTTTCTTCCTTTTGTTCATGCTTGTCTTTGATCTTCTCCCATGGGATCCTACATGTCTTTGCATCATGTCCATTCTTTCCACAATGAACACAATGAAGATTAGATATCTCACCTTGATTATGTCTACCCCCATTTCCTCTAAAATGCTTATTTTTGTCCTCTCTTACTACCTTCTCCTATAGAAGAATCATGTGATTGATTCTTCCCTTTTTGAGCAAGGCACACAGTCTCTCCAATTGGTTGAACCGTCTTCTTTTTGAAAATTTTCTCACAATTTGCAATTTTCTCCACCAAAGAGTCAAAATTGAGAGACTTCAATTGGCCAATAGCTCGAAGTGATTCCAAATAGTGATAATATGTGAAGTATATGCCTTTTATGAAGATTGTGAGAGAAATTTCTATCTCCACACTAGCAACATCAATTTCATTTATGATGGATTTAATTTTGGATGCTAAATCCATGGGATCATTATCCTTCGACTCTAGGTTGAAGAGATTCAACTACAATTAAATTAGCTCCAATTATGAATGTGAATCATACAAATATTTCAACTTCTTCAAAGCACCCCAAGAATATTTGATAAATCCGATGTGACAAGTCACCTCTTCACTAAGAAACAATCAAGGCATATACTTTATTATGTTTATTCATCCATATTGTAATCTCTTTATCTGTTGTAAGTTTGATGGGTGAAGTATCTCCATTGTTATCACTCTGTAATTTCCCTTGGTTGCGGGAGGGAAACCAAGGAGGTAACCACAAACTACTTTGGGCTTGGAATCTGACCTTCCCAAACCAGAGAGGGCCCTCTCAATATAAATTAGGCTCATTTTCCAGATCTGAAATATAAATAAGGTTTTAAGATGTGGTGGCAGAGGAGAGAGATAAATCCATTGGGCATGGAGTCAACTTTTAAAGCAAAGGAAACTATCAATGAGTGGTGGGTAGAACTATCAAAGAAGCAGAGGCTGGGTAGGTGATAGTATTTTAGTGAAAATATTATTGTTGTATAATGGAAGAAAGATAAAACAAATAACTACGTTCAGAGCACCAGTTAGGATGAATTATGATTGAGTTAAGAGGAAATAACAGTACTTAATTGCTTGAATCTAGAACATCAATATCATATGAATTCCATACCATTACTTTCCAATTTAAGTATAAAAAGGTTGTATATGAAATGAGAAAATAAAACATGAAATACTGGTGCAGACCCCCTTCTCTCCTAAGGGTTGCACGACATCCCGGTCAGGATCCTCGATTTGAGAGTCAGTTGACTCTCAGAAACCCCACTAGTCTCATTCTATGTTAAACACATGTCCTCTCGGCTCTCTGCACAAGCTTCTCAGCCCCCACAACCTTTCTTTTCGTGCTCTACGAAAATCTTAGAGTATCGGGCGTTAGCACCTTTTCTCTCGCCCCTCCTCCGATGTGACCTTGGGTGACGACTTCACATGACCATGCGACTGCGGGCTTGACCACAAGCAGTTTGAAGTCGAACCAATTTTGGGCCCGCAATTCTCCTCGAGCCTCCATGTGTCTCCTTGGCGAAACCACGGTATGGATTGCGGCCCACCCTCGAATTTTTAAAGTCCATGCAACTCCTATCCCCATAATGTGAGATGATCGTCGATCTCACGATCTTGACGGTACTTTTAGACGGACGACTAAGATCTCTTCCTTCGAATCAATGGTCTGGATCTCCCTCTCTCCGATCGACGGCTGTAATCGATTCAGAATTTCAGACTTCGGAACTCTCGAATCTCAAACCTTGGTCTCCTTTGCAGAGCAATCTTCCGGAATGGAAGACTTGCTAACACTTGTCCCCTTCGATCAACGGTTGTGATCTCTGCGAGTATCCAGACTTCAGGATTTTGAAGTCTCAAACTTCGCCTTCCTTCGTACTCCAATATTCCGGAATGAACGATCTACGGACAACTATCCTCAAGATCAACAATCTTGCCTTCACTTTAGGTGGTTGACCTTTCAACACAGATCAACGGTCTAAGACCCTCCTCTCTATCAACGATCGAAATCCCCTCCCGGGTTTCAGACTTCGGAGATTTCAAATCTCAAACTTTTCCCTTCTCCGAATGGATTCTATCCAAAGGCTATGATCCACTGACGCATGTCCTTCTGGATCAACGACTGAGAATTACTTCGGGTATTTACCCAGAGTGCATGGATTCATGCCATGTCTCCCCTGAATCTGACGGTTGTGGGTCGCTTCAAGACTTTACCCAAAGTTCTCAAATCTGCGCCACGTCTCCTCCAGATCGTCGGGTCTTCGGGGCTCAGAGATCTCATTTCTCAAACTGAAACCCCGCTACAATTTTCCCGAGCTTGCAATCTGCTGACAGGTGTCCACTTACATATCGACGGCTCTCATCTCTTTGGCCCTTCGGGCTTCAGGTGTTTCAACGGTTCACCATTTCCTTACTCTAGATCTCATGACCCGCCGACACGTATCCCTTTGGATATAACGATCCAGCTTCAGTTCGGCTCTTTTCACTTCGAGAATATCAAGTCTCAACCTTGCTTCCTCCCGAGCTCACGATATCTAATGACTCAGATTCGCTTGACCGATCCGACGACTGAGATTTCACTTTGGGAATCCGGAACTCCGGACTTCGGAAGTTTCAAGTCTTAAATCTTGGTGGGTTTCTCTCCTGTGTGCACAAAGAATTAAAGCTCATGTATGTTGTCTTGAATCAGATGTCTATTGATCCTAGCGCTATGATCTGACGGCCAATGTTGCTCCTCCTCCTAAGCTTTGGATTTCTTCTGACTTATAAGGTTTTATAAGTCTTCAAAGATTTCTGTATTTGAATCTTCCTGGGAGTCCGACTCTTGGATCCCATTAACACTTATGAGAAGTGTTATTCCTCCTGAGCTTGGTCTCGTGAAGACTTCGACTTCCCATGCACTCCTTATTTTTCATGGGATTTCGATAACTCAGATCCTAAGGATTTCTCAAAGAGAAACTCCTCTCTCCCTCCTGGCATTCTCCTTTTTCTCTGTGCACACTTTGCAACAGATTCCTATGCAGGGTTGAATTCCTACGGACGATTGTGCACACCTTCTAGCAGTCACTTTGCACTCCTTACAAAGGGAAAGTTTTGTGCTATCTCTTCTGAGCTTCAGAACCGAAACAAATCCCATCAACGCACTCGTTGCATTCTGTGTGCGCACCTTGCACCACTTCAACAGAAGAGAAACAATTGAAACTTATGCTAACATTCACAGTTTCATCTACTCATAACGAAATTCATTCATTCATGAAAAACACAATAACAAGGAATTGAAAACAATGTCCACACCATGCATTAGGTCAATTTTCCTTTGTTATCTTCATTCAAAAGTAAAATGGCTACAACTACAATCAAACAACAACTGAAAACTCAGAAATCTCCTACTAATTTGCAGCTAGCCGCATTTGGGCGTAAAAACCTCTATTTATCTCAGAGGGTTCTTAGGGTTCCCTCCCGACTACTTGTCTACTCCAAAACCTAACCTAACAACTATATTAGATCAATCATATTCTAGAGCAAGAGTGGAAACTCCCACTTCACTTGCAATCGTTCAAGCGTGATTCAAAGATTTTTACGGTGCTGAGTTCAGGCGTGCTTCAAAAATATGCATCGTAACTGCCAGCATTGAGATTCCGAAAATATTCCCATGCGTTGAGTGGTCCTGCTCCGTGTGCTTGCCAATGATGCTCCTACATCATACTCCCCTTGACAAAAAATCATGGACTCATGTCCATGAGATCCTGCACTGACTTTCCATGCTTCTGGATATCAGCTTCATTTTCCCAACTGGCATCGTCTATTGGGTGTCCCTTCCACTTGACCAGATATTCAAAATAGGTCTTCCTCCTGGTATTTTTGCCAATCCTCTGATCAACGATCTTCTCCATCTATGGTTTTTCTGCTATAGGCATTTGTTTCTCCCACTGAATCTTCTCTTGATCTTTTGATGCCTCCGTGTCATCCTTTCTGTAAGGATACAGGTCTGAAATGTTGAATATGGGTGATATGCCCACATCATCTTGCAGCTCGATCTCATAAGCGTTTGCATCAAACTTCCTCAAGATCTTACAGGGTCCTATATTCTTCATCTTCAACTTGTTATATGTTTCCCTAGGGAACCTTTCTTTCCTGAGATGTGCCAGAACCTGATCTCCTACTTCAAATTGAAGTTCCCTGTGATGTTGACCAACTCTGTGTTTGTACTCCTGGTTAGAGCTCTGTAACTATCCTCTAATCTTTCTATGGAGCTTTTGCATTTTTGTAGCAAAATCTTTTGCTCCATCACTCCTGATCTCACTCTATTCCAAGTCTCTCAACTCAGATACTCCCCTCGGTTGCATCCCATACAATATTTGGAAAGGGTTTTTTCCAGTGCTCTTGTTTGGTGAGTCATTGTATGAAAATTCTACTTGCGACAGAATCTGATCCCACTGATTATGATGCTCAGTGACTAGACTCCTTAATAAGTTTTCCAAACTTCTATTTACCACCTTAGTCTGCCCATCGGTCTGAGGGTGATAAGCTTAGCTGAAGGACAAATCCATCCCTATTGGCCCTTGACCAAGTTTTGGGAGATTCTTGGTCAGGTTGACCTATTTTGGACTTCGACAGCCTGTCAAAGGAGGAGCGCAAGACAAAGTGGAGATCACAGGATATCGACCCCTTTTTGGGTCCTCTTTGGGTTTTTGGGATTATGTAACGGGAATGGGATGTCGACCCATGGGTTTACCCATGTTTAGGCCTATTTTGTAATATATAAGTAGATGCTTAGGAAAGATAGAAGTAGTAGTGCATCTATGTGGTGTATGCAAGATGGATATGTGCTAAGTATGTTATATAGATGCTCTATGCATACTATGAGAGACTTGCAAAGTTAGGTGCAAGGTATTGTAACAGGCTATGAAGTGCTTCATGTTGTAACGCAAGGAAGGAGGATCTAGCGAGGTGCACAGATCTCCTGTCCTAGGCGAAGTAGGGTTTTGAGGCTTTGTGCTTGTAACTGATTCACTGAAGACAATAAATAAGAAGAGTTGGTGGACGTAGCCCCAGGGTGGGGGTGAACCACGTAAACATTGTGTTGTTTCGCTTTGTGCTTGTCTTGATGTGTTTATAACTTCTCTTACTAAGTGCTTTGATATAGATAGATAGATCTGCTTATGCTTTGTGCTATGAATGTTAGATCTGACCTCTATGAATGTGCTTAGTGCTTGCTTCTATTAGATCTAATCCATTTGTTTATGCTAAGTGATTAAATACATTAGATCAGTGTGAATGTTGTGAAGATCTATTTTATCAGTGAAGTAGATATTGATTGTGTATTGAGGAACTGATGGTGCTAAGTGTCTTGTTAAGTATTATAATCACAGATTTGTGTCCCAGCTAAGGTTGCATACAGCTGAGTCTCGCAACCACCCCTGCTTCTACCTCAGGTGAGACTTCATCTGCTTCGCAGGTGTTTCCGAAAGGGCCAGCAGTTAGGGTTTTGTTGGTGCGTTGTTGTAGCATTGAACCCTGGGTCTACCCCTATGCCAAAAAATTGTTCTGTTGTCGGGACCTAAAACTGTGATTGTTGGAACTGAGAAAGAGGAAGCTTTGTGCAAAGATTCATCTTGAAGTTGTGAAAGCTTTGTGCATAGATCTGTTTCTCTAGTGCACAGTATTCTACTTGCTTTATAAAGATCTGTGCTAAAGAAAGAAGCCCAATCTGAAGAAAAGAAGTCGGATCTGAAGGAGAGAAGCAAGATCTGAAAGATTTGTGCTCTAAGAAAGGTAAAAGTGAGAATTTCTGATTAAAAGAGGTAAGATATGCAAGCTCTGTGCTCTGATAAATGTAAGAATAGTGAAAAATTTTAGATCCGAAAGCTTTGTGCTCTGTAGAAGTAAGATAAGTGGAAATTTTTGTTTCTAGAGTATGAATCTAGGTATGTTTAAAAGACTCTGTTCTAGTTTGAAAACTAGGGCACTAATAGATGAAAGAAAGCTTGATATGAGTAGATCTGATAAGAATAGTGAAAGATATGTTATATCTATGCATATAAAGAATGTTTGGACTAACAAATGGATGCATGATCCTAGAAAGAATTTGTTGCAGGTTAGCTCCTATGATCCTAGTGCGCAGTACCGAAGAAGCTGGGGATCATTTAAAAGAAAGAGAGGATTAACTCTTTGTTACAGTTGCAGAAGACCGTGACATCTTGCTAAGGAATGCCTTGGAAGAAGACCTACTTGTCTTTGTTGCAAATTTATGGACCATGAAGTGTTGGATTTCCCTAGAATGATTGCTAAGCTTGAAAGAATGAATCTGAACCCAGAAAACCCTAAGGCAGATCCAGAAATGAAAACTATGGTAGAATCTTAGAAATAATCTGCGCAAGTATTGCTACACATGAAGGAAACCCTGAATGACCACCGACATATCATCTTATCAGAGATCTTCAAAGAAAAAGAATGCATCGAAGCATGAATAGGAGACTTTTACATTGACTGTGTTCTAGATGAAGAGACATAGGTGAATATCATGACAGAGAGAACTTGGGAAGCTATAAGGAGGCCTGCTGTGATTCCTTCATTAGGAGGAGTAGGATTGTTCAGAGGAAAACTGGTAAACCTATGTGGAAGGCTCGCTCAGATACCTATGGGTGCAAATGGAACTTTGACAGAAGAATATTTTGAGATTATTAAATTTATTGAAGACAGTGCCCCGTTTACCATGTTACTAGGAAAACCTTGGATTGACAGAGATTGAGTCAGACGAAAGGAAGAAGAATAAGTTTTAGAGAAGAAGAAGCAAGAGTTACAAGATTTCATGACCAGAAGGATCACACACTTGATTGAAGAACAAGAGAACAGATCGAATCTATTTGACACTAGAGACCCAGATGTCGAAGTTGGAAGAAAATTAGAAGACCCACAGAAGACTGAAGTACCTACCCCAGAAAAATAAGAGGTATTACCTCTTAATCCTAGGAAAGAATATCAACAGTGCTCAGTGACTATGTCAAAAGAATATAAGAATGAGAATGGAAAAAGGAATACCGAGACAAAGCTCACTGGAAAGAAGGCTAGAAATCTAAGTAAGAAAAGAGCTAAGATTGAAAAGTTACAGAAAGTTACAGAGGGAACTTCGCAAGAGGGAAATTTGCAAAATTGGAGCTTCATCGGGATATCAGAATAGCGACACATGGCACTTCGCCATGATGAAGCAATATAGTCGTTGGAGACATTATAACCATTCGACCGACACTCTAAACGGATAGAAAGACATTTATGGTCAGACAACTTGACATTAGACCGTTGGACCGTGCCATAACGGACCAAACAAGAGTTAATGAAGGCTTCATACCCATTGCAAGAGACCCGTTGTCGAGTTACCTATTTATCCCGTCGACCAATAAAACTTTTGCTAATTGAGAATTTGAGCCCGCAGACTAAGCCGAGTTTATACAGTGATTATTATGCTCTTTATCTCTATCTCAATACTATTTCTAAGTTATTCTCCGAACCCACGATTGTTAACCCCAAGTGTGCATGTCGAACGAATTGAGTAACGTAGAGAAATTTGTTGAAGAAGTTTTGATCGACTTGATGACTGAGAGAGTCATGTTGATGTCTGCAGGTATCCATGCTTCATCCACGAGAACAGTGCAAGCATCACCATAGACTACTCATGGAGCAGGACCATCCCAACCATCTAATGAGAAGCAAACTAAGCACGGGGATGATCTYGTGAATGATAAGTTGATTCYGAGCATATTTCCCACCTATCTACCACCTATGAGCAGTGCCATTCATAGAAGTAAAGGTCGAAGAGAGATTTCCACGACAAGTAGTGCAACTTGAAGAGGTGATCTAGTAGCTACAACAATGCATAGCAGATTTGGAGCTACGAGCAGTGCCCGAGACCCCGCAGGACGTAAGGGACCAACGAGAAGCAACTGCCCGCAGTGCAGTTGACAGACTAAAAGCTCTTGACCTAGAATGCAAATAGCTGAGTAACCGCAGCGCCTAGATATATGAGAACCTCACCGAGAATCCGAAATTGCAGGCACTCGAGTCGCAGCTCAAGGAAGCGAAGCAGGATGCAGAGATACTACAGGCATAGCTGAAGGCCTTGTCAGCTGTAGACAGAATGAAGAGATCTCAAGAGAAGCTCACTGCCCAGCAACAGATCCATACAATTCAAAGCAAAGTTATGGAAGTCACTCAACGACTCCAACCATTACAAGATAAGGTGTGCCAATTGTTCACAGAGGTAGAGAGTCAAGGAGAAGAGCTAGAACAGGTTGTCACCGTAGCAGAACAATGCCTATAAGGGCCAGTGAACGATGTAGTTATCTAGGAGTTCGTCGAGCAAGAGGTTGTAGAACAGCAACAGGTCGAATCAACTCGAGGCGTTCGAGGCAGAATTGATCAAACCAGAGTGACTTGGGACGAGTCACAGGTGAGTGTTGGGGGCTTGTTGGCCCTTGACCAAGTTTTGGGAGATTCTTGGTCAGGTTGACCTAGTTTGGACTTCGAGAGCCTGTCGAAGGAGGAGCGAGACGAAGCGGAGATCACGGGATATCGACCCCTTTTTGGGTCCTTTTTCGGTTTTGGGGATTATGTAATGGGAATGGGATGTCAGCCCATGGGTTTACCCATGTTTATGCCTAGGCAAGATAGAATTAGTAGTGCATCTATGTGGTGTATGCAAGATGGCTATGTGTTAAGTATGGTATATAGATGCTCTGTGCATACTATGAGAGACTTACAAAGCTAGGTGCAAGGTATTGTAACAGGTTGTGAAGTGCTTCGTGATGTAATGCAAGGAAGGAGGATCTAGCGAGGTGCACAGATCTTTTGTCTTAAGAGAAGTAGGGTTTTGAGGCTATGTGCTTGTAACCGTTTGACTAAAGACAATAAAGAAGAAGAGTTGGTGGACGTAGCCCCGGGGTGGGGGTGAACCATGTAAACATTGTGTTGTTCCTCTTTGTGCTTGTCTTGATGTGTTTATAACTTCTCTTGCTAAGTGATTTGATATAGATAGATAACTCTGCTTATGCTCTGTGCTATGAATGTTAGATCTGACCTCTATGAATGTGCTTAGTGCTTTCTTCTGTTAGATCTGATCCATATGTTTGTGCTAAGTGCTTAAATACATTAGATCAGTGTGAATGTTGTGAAGCTCTACTTTATCAGCGAAGTAGATATTGATTGCGTATTGAGGAACTGACGGTGCTAAGTCCCCTATTAAGTATTATCATAGATATGTGTCCCAATTAAGGTTGCAGACCCCTGAGTCTCGCAACCACCCCTGCCTCTACCTCAGGTGAGACTTCATCTGCTTCGCAGGTGTTTCCAAAAGGGTCGGTAGTTAGGGTTTTTTTGGTGCGTTGTTGTAGCGTTGAACCTTGGGTCTGCCCATGTGCCAACGGTCCCCAACTTCTTCCACATTTTTCTCCAAAAATGACCAACAAATTTTGTGTCTCTGTCCGAGACAATGCTTCTGGGTAGGCCGTGAAGTCTCACAACTTCCTTGAAAAACAAATTTGCAACATGTGTTGCATCATTGGTCTTCTAGCATGGGATAAAGTGTGCCATATTTGAAAATATATCCACCACCACAAATATGGAATCAAGTCCTCTTTGTGTTCTTGGCAGTCCCAACACAAAATCCATGCTTATTGCATCCCAAGACCTCTCCGGTATTGGCAATGGTTGATACAATCCAGTGTTCTGTCTTTTTCCTTTTGCATGTTAGCATATTGTACATCTGTTCACAAACTTTATCACTTTTGTTCTCATACCTGGCCAATAGTATGAACTGCTCAACTGTGCAAATGTTTTATCATGGCCGAAATGTCCAACCAATCCTCCACTATGCTTTTCCTTCAAAAGGTTATCCCTCATTGAGCATTTTGGTATGCACTACTGATTTCCCTTGAACAACAATACCTCTTGAATCATGTACTATGTCCACTGGCTTTTATCTCTCAGCACAGGGTTTGCACATGCTTCATTGAAATCTATATCATCACAATACATGTCCTTAAGGTGTTCAAACTCCAAGGTCTTCACCTGAAATTCTTGCAGAATCAAACATCTCTTGCTTAATGCATCATAAACTTTGTTAGCATTCCCAACAATATGTTTTATGACAAAAGTAAAATTATGCATAAACTCAACCCATTTTGCATGCCTCTGATTCAATTTTTCCTGTTTGGTTATGAATTGTAAAGCCCGGTTATCGTTATACAAGACAAATTCTTGCGGGACAAGGTAATATCTCCATTTCTTCAAGGCTTGAATTATGGCATAAAACTCCTTGTTGTATGTGGAGAATTTTCTCTTGGTCTCATTCAGCTTCTCACTGAAATAGGCAACAGGTCTATTATCCTGACTCAAAACTGCTCCTATTGCAACTCCACTTGCATCAAATCTCACCTGAATTGTCTTTTCAAAATTCGACAAGACCAAAACTGGTTGTTATGTTATTTTCTCCTTCAATATATTGAAGCTCCTCTCATCCTCATCTGTCTATTTAAAAGACTTGTGCTTCTTCTTCACTGTATCCATAATTAGTGCACAAATTCCACTGAAGTCTCTGATGAACTTCCTATAGAAACTTGTTAATCCATGGAAGCTCCTTACCTCAAACATACTCCTTGGTGATGACCATTCTTTGATTGCTCACACCTTCTCTGGATCCATCTTCAGTTCATTTGAAGAGATCACAAAACCCAAGTAAATGAGTTTTGTCTTCAAAAAAGAGGACATCTTCAGATTTATCAACAACTTCTCTTGATGTAGTCTCCTCATCACTAGTGTCAGGTGTCTCAAATGCTCCTCTTTAGTCTTGCTAAAGATAAGTGTATCATCCAGATATACAACCACAAACTTACCAATGAAATATTTCAATATTTAATTCATCAGCCTCATAAAAGTACTCGGGGCATTTGTTAAGACAAATGTCATAACAAACCACTCATATAAACCTTCATTTGTCTTAAAGGTTGTTTTCCACTCATCACCTTCTCTCATTCTAATCTGGTGATATCCACTTTTCAAATCTATTTTAGAAAATAAATTTGCTCCACTTAAACAGTCCATGAAATCATCCATTCTTGGCAAAGGAAATCTATACCTGATGGTGATCTTGTTAATGTCTCTTGAGTCTGTACACATTCTCCATCCTCCATATTTCTTTGGACTCAACATAGTTGGTATTGCGCATGGACTCAAGCTTTCTCTGACCAAACCCTTGTCTAACAATTCTTGGACTTGGTTCTTCACTTCCTCATTCTCTCGAGGTGTCAATCTGTATGCTTTTTTGTTTGGCAGACTTGCTCCTACTATCAAGTCAATATGGTGGTTGATACTTCTGATGTGTGGGAATGAGTTAGGCATCTCATCCACCACTATGCCAGCAAAATTGTCCAACAATTTCTGAACTTCTTCAGGAAAATCATCCATCGAAGTACTTGTAAGGATAACTCTAGGTTTCCTCACCACAACGAACTACATCTCATGTTCTTTCTTGACCTCTTTCGGGAGTTCCTTCCTGCTCATGAGAAGTATGATTGTGTTGGCTTTCCCTTTCACTTTTTCTCCTCTATTGGCAGCAACATGTGTGTTCTACCATTCTTCTCCAAGGTGTATGTATTCTTCCTCCCATCATGAATGACATTCCTGTCAAACTTCCATGGTCTTCCCAACAAAATATGGCATACATCCATGGGAATTACATC
>SNQJ01S0014021.1:174174-195029 GCA_010110895.2 Picea sitchensis
TACTGCAGTTGTTGCGTCACCTTCCTCAAAATCACGCCTTCTTTTTCTATGGATGAGAGAGTGTGAGTGAGTGTATCAAATGAGCCAATGCACCTTGTATTTATAGTCTTCTTTTATCTCCTTACTGGGTTGACTTCTCCTCTGGGATGGTGTCACTTCATTGTTCTTTATTCTTCTGGGCCGAATTCTCTTTTGGGGTATTTCCACATCTGTTCAATGGTTCTCTTGCTTCCAGAATCTTCTTCTCATCTAAGATAAGTCATCCAGGAGGGAACATACCTCCCACAACTACCAAATATCAACACTCCCTCTTATCTAGGGAGGTATCTTTCATAATCTCTTCTTCTGGTAGTCCACTGACTACTCTGCAATCAACTAGTAGCACACAACTACTACTATGCCATCGGTAGCTCAAATTATCGATCTTAGTATCCATGACTATGCTGCGATCAAACAATAGCACAAAGCTACTTCCATGCGGTCTGGTAGTCTCCATGACAATCAACTAGTAGCACACAACTACTACAATTCCATCTAATGGAACACAATTGTTGTCAAGTCATAGTAGTACACAATTATTGTCATAGTAGTACACAACTATTGTCCAGTGGTACACAACCACTGCTATAGTAGTACATAACTATTATCCAGTGATACACAATCATCGCCAGTGGTACACAATTATCGTAGTAGTGCACAACTATTGTCCAGTGATACACAGTCACCACTAGTGGTACACAACCACTGTAGTAGTACACAACTATTGTTCAATGATACACAATCACCACCAGTAGTACACAACCACCGTAGTAGTACACAACTATTTTCCAGTGATACACAATCACTGCCAGTGGTACACAACCACCGTAGTAGTACACAACTATTGTCCAGTGATACACAATCACCGCCAGTGGTACACAACCACCGTAGTAGCACACAACTACTTTTCAGTGATACATAATCATCGCCAGTGGTACACAACCACTGTAGTAGTAAACAACTATTTTCCATTGATACACAATCACCGCCATAGTATCACGACTACGTAGCAATCCACTAGTAGCACACAACTACTAGCCATAGTCTTATGACTACACTGTGATGTTTCTCATCTCCTAGTAGTCTTATTCATACCTAGCCACCTTGCATGGCATAGGAAATACTAGTATCCGACTGTGCATTACTCCCTCAATGACCTCACATGACTAATCTAGGAAACCCTTGGCCACAGGGGTTAACTGGCTGAAGCAGAAAAACCACACCTCCCTCTCAATGAGGGTGGACATTCTGCATCATGCCAAGCTTGTCTATAACGTACTCATACTTCACTCTAGACAGAGGCTTGGTGAGAATGTCCTCTATATGTTCATTTGTGGATATGTACTGGAGCTCCACAACTCCTCTCTGCACCATGTCTTGGATGTAATGGTATTTGATCTCTATATGCTTTGAATTTTCATGAAAAGACAAGATTCTCTGAAAGCTTCATGTAACTTTGATTGTCACAATGTATTAAAGTCGGCTCCAATTCTAGATCAAATATCCCTGCAAGCAGCTTCCAAAGCCACACTGCTTCACGGCTTGCAACACTCGTTGTGATATACTCTGCCTCTGTTGTATTGAGTGCCATTGATGTATGCTTCATGCTTAACCATGAGATCATACTTGATCCAAAACTGAAGCATCACATGGATGTTCTTTTCTGGTCCACTGCACTCCCTTCCCAGTTAGAGTTTGTATAACTCTGCAACTTCACATCTCCATACGAGACATATCTCAATCCATATCTAATTGTACCATGTAGGTACCTCAACACATGTTTTGTTGCTATCCAATGTACATGTCTAGGCTCAACCATGTACTGACTCAAAGTGCTCACTGCAAAACATATGTCTGGCCTAGTGTTAACCAGGTACATCAAGGATCCGATCAAATGTCTGTACATCATGGGATCCACCAAATATGAGGATGAATCACTCAAGAGCTTAATATTTGTCAACATAGGTGTGGCCATGGACTTGTAGTCCATCATCCTGAATCTCTTTAGGATCTCAACAATATATTTTCCTTGGCTAAGGAAAATCTCCTCTGGCCTCTGCCACACCTCCAATCCATGAAATAATGCATCAGACCCAGATCTTTAATTTTGAACTCTGAAGTAAGTTCCCTCTTGCACCCATTTGTGAGATTCTCATCCCCTATAAGAAACGGGTCATCAAGGGGCAACCATCCCTAAGCTCATTAAAATAATTAGTTGGCATATCCTTCCCTGAGTGTTTGCTTGAGCCTATACAAAGATTTCTTCAATCTGCAAACATGAGACTTATTCTCATGTATCCCGTGGTTGCTCTATGTACACTTGTTCTAGCTACTGGAGCAAGTGTCTCGTCATAATCTTGTCCCTCTTACTGGGAGAATCCTCTAACCACAAATCTTACTTTGTACCTTTCTATGTTGCCATCTGCAACATGCTTGATCTTGTAGACCACTTGGAAGTCACCACTGACTTCCCTACTAGTCTTGAAGCTACTTTCCACACATCATTCTTCATGATGGACCAGCTTCCTCATCTCTCAATGTAGAAAAGTCTACTGAAACAAAGGAATCCTCCCAGGATATCTCACATCTCCTAGAATCCTCTGAAGCTACGATCTAGCCTCCTCAACTCATGGAATTTGTCTGTCATTCCTGCAAGACGTCTCTCTCTCCCACCTGAATCTAAGGGGGAACTTCCTCTGAATGATTTGTTCTTCCTCTGAGTCAATTGACTCTCTCTGAGATCAAGCTCACGCTAAGTTTGCATTCTCCCTTTCGAGCTTTATTCCCTCTAATTCTATATAATATCTAGATCCATATTCTCCCTCTACATGTGTTGACCTCCTTTGAAGTATGATCTCCTAATAATTGTCCTAGGGAGGTTGCTCCTCCCTACTAGATTGTGAGGGTCGACTCCCTTTGAAATCTAGCTCCTTTTTAGATGGTACTTGGTGGGGCCACATGCCTCACCACTGGTGGATCCATTTGATCCTCCTCATCATATGGATCATCAATTCCATATATCTGTATCCCCCTTTGCATCCTGCAAAGTATCACATGACCATGTTGGTCTCTTTCTGGTCACTACAACGATCCTGGGTAGAACCTTTTGGTTCTACTGACTCTTATTGATGATCTGAAGAGTGATCAATTGAACTAGAGGGAATTGTATGGTCACCTTCAAAGCCTTATTCTCTTTACAATCAATCTTGATATGATATACTATGTATCTTGCAAAAGTGTTCTTCTTGCCAAAAAGTTTTGACTTCGTCCTCTTCTCCTTCATTACATGGATGTGTACGATCATGTACACAACTCTATGTCTGGATAGTTTGCTCCATGTCTTTGCTAGAGACCGTCTAATTTGTTGCCTCCTGTAACCTTCATTATATCTCCCTCTCGGAGCTATTACCGGTGACTTGTCGGGAACAAGAGTAACAACAACCAAGAACATCTCCTAGAGGAGATCAATTTCATCTTGCAAACAAGTGCATCATTAATACTAAAAAATGAGTATTTACTTAATAATGATTGTATAAAAAACATTCAAGTGTTACTAAAAAATTGATACTAATGGAACTCTTAAGACTATTATTCTAGTTACAACACTTACTTAAACTATAGCAATATGAAATATCAAACCTGATATGCAAACCTGGAGTCTAGCTGTTGCTGTCCCATTTGAGTTGTCTTCTACTTCCTGATCATGTGTTTGGAAGTACCACTATCTAAAAGAAATATGCTTCATCCTTTGACTCCTTTTCCTTTTCCTGGGGTGTGAAATCTTCCATGTCAACTACATGTGCGTGATGCTTCCCTTGTTCATCCTTATGGGGACATTGAGAGGCATATTGTCCCAACTTCTTACAGTTGTAGCATTTGACTTTTGACGCATCCTTCTTATAACGTGGTCTTTTAGATTTCTTTGGATTGTCTTCTCTTTTTTTATTCTTTTTCTTCACATGAGCGACAAGAGCTTGGTTTTCATCATCATTTGTCTTATGAGATTTGGATATTATCTTGGATTCTTCTTGGGTACAATCTGACCATAACTTGTCAAACTTGGGAAGTTTGCTTCTTGTGCAAATCCTTTGAACAAATGGGTCCCAAGAGGAAGGAAATCCATTGAGTGTAGTAGTCATGAGTTCAACATCGTCCACTAGGTCTCCAATAGTTGCTAACTGGTCCTTGATCTGCGAGATTCTCATGAAATAGTTGGAGATTGTTTATGACTTGTTCATTGTCATGTTTTTTAGTTGATGCCTTAGAGTAAGCTTATGGCTAGTGTTATTTCTTTCATATTCTAGTTAGGGCATCAAACATTTATTTTGATATCTTCAGTTTTGATACATTTGGTATCAGATGATCCTTAATCGAGTCTGCCAAGATCCTATTGGCCTTGACTTCATTCTTCCTGAACTTTGCTTTGGCTTCGTCTTCTTCTGGTTCTGGAAGTACCTACTTGACATGATCCAATAACTCATTCTCTTCTAGAATGATGAGTACTCTATGCTTCTGGGATCTGAAGTTATCTACTCCATCCAGTCTATCTTCAACTCTCATACTGGTACTCATTTTCGTTGGTAGAAACCCTAGATCTAAGAAATTTCAAATTTTCGGACTTTACCAAACTGCAAACATAGTGTTGCATGGGGTGCGCTAGGGTAGGGTGAAATTATATGTGGTGAAATTAGTCCCAACGCCTTAGAACTAGTGCTCAATGAGCTTGATAAATATATTACGGTGCAACGGCAAGGTATTACCACAAACGATCTTCCTTCCAGTGGTTAGACCGTTCTGAAGGTAACCTTGCTCATACCATGTTATATTTTCACTAACTTTACAGAGAAATTGGGTTTACTAATATATTTAGATCTTCTTTCCATTCGCATTTATATCATGTACTGAAAATAAGAGCAGTAATAAAAAGCATGAGAAGACACAATAATTTATTCTGGGAAAACCCCAAATGGGGGAAAAACCCAACCAACCTTTCTTAGAGAGATTCCATCCAAAAAATTCCAACCATGAACTAATATATAAAACCTATCACAATGGCTAGCTAAAGATACAACTAGAAATACCACCCTAGCAATAACACCATACAAGAGTAGCACACCTCTACCAAGGGTAGCACACAAGAGAGAGTTACCACAAAGATTGAACAATAAGAAACTTTTGCTACTGTAGTTGCTGCGTCATCTTCCTCATAATTGTGCCTTCCTTTTATGTGGATGAGAGAGTGTGAGTGAGTGTATCAAATGAGCCAAGGCACCTTGTATTTGTATTCTTCTTTGACCTCCTTATTGGGCTGACTTCTCCTCTGGGATGGTGTCACTTCATTATTCTTTATTATTCTGGGTTGACTTCTCTTTTGGGGTATTTCCACATATGTTCAATGGTTCTCTTGATTTTTGAATCGTCTTCTCATCTAAGCTAGGTCGTCTAGGAGGGAACATACCTCCCACAACTACCAAACATCAACAAAAAAAGGATGGAACTCCGAGGTTATGTATTGATTTCAGACAACTAAATAAGGTTACAATAAATAACAAGTATCCTTTGCCAAGGATTGATGATCTCTTTGATTAGTTGAAGGGAGACACAATATTTTCTAACATTGGATTGAGATCAAATTATCATCAAGTAGGAATATGAGAAGAAGATACTAGCAAGACAACCTTTTGGACAAGGTATGGTCATTATGAATTTGTAGTGGTTCCATTTGGGTTGACAAATGCACCAACTACTTTTATGTGTTTAATGAATGGAGTGTTCAAATATTACCTAGAGAAATGTGTCATTGTCTTCTTGGATTCTATTCTTATCTATTCCAAGACAGAGGAGGAGTATGAACATCATTCGAGAATAGTGCTACAAGTGTTGAGAGAACTCCAATTGTATGCCAAGCTGAGCAAGTGCACTTTCTATCAAAATCAAATCCATTACTTGGGCCACATTGTCTTAGAGAATGGCATAGTAGTAGATCTAGAAAAGATTGAAGAAATCAAAAGTTGGCCAACACCAAAGAATATTTCATAAGTTAGATTATTTATGGGTCTAGCTAGTTACTACAGGAGATTCATTGTAGGTTTCTCCGAGAATGTGCACCCAATCACTTCTTTGAAAAAGAAAGGAACACAATTCTAATGTAGTACCAAGTGTGAAGAGAGCTTCCAACACTTGAAATATTTATTAACCACTGCATCTATTTTAATGGTTGTAGATCTAGATGAGGATCTTGTTGTGTGCACAAATGCATGCAAGGAAGGGATTGGTGGATTCCTTACCCAAAATGGGCATGTCATATGTTATGAGTAAAGGAAACTTAAGGAGCATGAAATCAATTATGCTACCCATCATTTGGGGCTTGCGGCCATTGTTCATGCATTGAAATGTGGAGGCATTATATCATGGACAAAAAAATTGAGCCAAGAACAAACCATAGTGGTCTGAAATATTTGTATGGAAAATGAACATTGAATGCTAGACAAACTACATGGACATAATTTCTCAATGAATATGACTTTGACATCAAGCATATTAAAGGGAAAGAGAATAAAATGGTTGATGCACTTATCAGAAGGGTGCATGCAATGCATGCTACAACCATAAGTGTGTACAATTCAGGTTTAAAATATATAATTTTAGAAGTTGTGATAGCGGACCAACATTATGTGCAAATTAAAGAAAACTTACAACATAGTAATGCAAAACAGAAATATAAGGGTTACAAAATGAAAGAGGATGGAATTCTCTTGTACATGAACAAAGTTTATGTTGATAATTCTCAAGGATTGAGAAATTTTATTTTAAAAGAAATGCACAATGTGCAATATGCTAGACATCCAATATATCAGAAAACAATTGCAACTGTAAGAGGTCAATATTATTGGCCCATAATAAAAAAAGACGTGACTGATTTTATTGCTAGATGCATGGGATGCCAAAAGGTAAAGGCTGGGCACAACCATCCAATGAATTTGCTACAACCATTGCCCATTCCTGAGTGGAAATGGGAGATTGTTACCATATATTTCATTACCAAGTTGCCCAAAACAACAAGGTAACATGATTCCATCATGGTAGTGGTAGAAAAGCTTACAAAGGCTGCACACTTTATACCAGTAAATATGACACATAAGGAAACCAACATTGTAGACATTTGTATGAAGGAAAATGCTAAGCTACATGGTGTGCCTAAGGTAATTGTATCTAACAGAGATGTCAAGTTCACTTCCAATTTTTGGAAAGGGTTGTTCAAAGGATTTGGGATGAATTTAAATTTTAGCACAACTTATCATCCATAATCAAATAGGAAAACAGAGAGGGTTGGCCAAATAATTGAAGATATGCTAAGAATGTATGTAATGGATCAACTTTCCAAGTGGGAAGACTATCTTCATTTGGTTGAGTTTGCTTATAATAATGGGTATCAAGCATCATTGAAGATGATCCCATTTCAAGCCTTGTATGATAGAAAATGAAACACACCAGTGAGCTAGGATAACCCAATAGACAAAGCCATTATTAGGCCAGAATTGTCAAGAGAAATGGAAGAGCAGATGGTAAAAATTAAATAGAATTTAAAGACTACACAAAATAGACATAAAATCTATGCAGACATGCGCATAACACATAGGGAATTTAAAGTGGGCGAGCACGTGTTTCTGAAAGTGAAGGAAAAAATGAGCTTGATGAACTTGGGAAGTTTCCCAAAGTTAGCTACGAGATATTATGGGCCATTTGATGTTCTAGAGAGGATATGTACAATTGCATACATGCTTGCATTGTATTCATCCATGAGAGTTCATAATGTGTTTCATGTGTTATTAAAGATGTATGTGCCCGATCCTAACCATGTGATTAATTGGACTGTGATCTAAGTGGAGCACGAAGAGGACTTTCGGGTAGAGTTGGTGCACATACTAGACCAAAAAGTCAAAGTGCTCAGGAACCAATCCATTGACCTAGTAAAGGTTCAATGGACCTTCTATGGCCTTGAAGATGCCACATGGGAGTATGAAGAGGCCATGTGAAAAGAGTACTCACAACTTTTTGCAGATTCTGAGGGAATCTAAATGTACTTTGTGCATATATGTACAAAGACTCCATTTTGGTGTAGCCGGAGTTCTTGGAGCCACAAATCTAAATCTTCCTGTCTGACTTGTGTTGGATCCCTAAAAGGGAACTGGGACAATATGAAGGATTGCGATGTAGAGAATGGGGTACACTTCCTTGGGTTGTGTAGATTGGGGGGAACAAGAGATTGTTGGTTGGAATTATCACATGAGCCATTAAACTACAAAATCATCAAGTATGTGATGTAATAATTTATGTATGTATACGTGTACACCTGTATGGTGATGTGCACTGAGGACATTGCAGATCGTAGGGGGAGGGGATTGTAACACCCCAATTTTTATCCCTAATGCAACATTATATATTTGTAATTATTATGAATGGTCATTGGCCAAGCAATGTACTATGTAAACATTGTACATTGAAAATAATAAAATGAAATACACTGCCTACTGTAGTCGGGTAAGGACCAGAGTAATGAGGGGGGCTATGATTCCACAAGAGAGGGGGCTTAGTGGGGCTTTTGAGAAGTTTTCATATGCCTTGAGTTTTAATCCATTCATTAATCAGTTTGTTTTCATATGGCTTATGACAACATGGGTTGAGTGTAATCACTTTTGGGGGAAAAGTAAGTGTCAAGCAAGAATGGGAAAAGAGGAAATTCAAGTAGGAAACAAGAGGAGTTCTTTTACAGTTAATAAGAAGTGAGGAAAACCAGAGCTGAGTGTGGGGAAAGAGAGACCAACCATAGTGGGTATTGAAGACAACTTGTTGAAGCTGAAAATTATGCCGAAAATGAGTTTTCTATTCTAGTGAGTCATTCTCTGTTGAGAAAATTACCCAAGAGCATATGAGCTTGCTATGTGAGCACTCTTGTTGTAGCTGGATTTCCTAGAGCCCCCAGTGGAGAGATTCCCAGTCAGTTTGTGTTAGAGCTCTGCAAGGGATGGAGATTGTTTGAGGGACTGTCGTTTAGAGAAGGAAATCTTGTCCCTTGGGTTGTGTAGGTCGATGGGGAAGAGAGATGGATGGTTGGAATCGTTGTAGGAGCCTTGTCACTATGTTTCTAATGAGTTTTGAGATATTATAGTGGAGTGTAGACACCCATAGGAGCTTGCCCATCCTTGTGCATTCATAGTCCTAGATCAGGGGTGACTTGCTGCTAAGAGAATTGGAGAAACACAGTCTATAGTTGGGTGGAATGTCCTTTGTTTACAGTTGGTTGTGTAAATTGTCCTTAAAAGATAAGTGTTTTAATCACTATGTCATTTATAGTTTTAATGCTATGATTGAATGCTGCATTTACTCTATATTTTATTTATATGAATGGTGTTGTGTATGCTTATTGCGATACTTATTTAAGTCAGTTGCACTCATGAGTTTAATTATTAATCTTAATTGCATGATTGTGTATCTTATGTTGTTTATATTTCCGCATTTAAATCGAATGATAGTCGATTTTGTAGTAACGTGGCTCAACCAAGCAGTTGGGCATGTTACATAAGGGTATTAGAGCAAAATTTTTGTGGTAGTGTGCCTCAACAAGTATCTCAGGATGTTACACATGGTCAACCATGGATTTAGGAGAGATCTAACTACTCCATCATTACAATATTTGTTTGATTTGTCATAGAGTTAGTTAGAAAGATAATATATTTATTGTATGAGAAATTTAATTCAGTCTATATAAAGAGGGGTTTCTCTCTATTTCAAAGTGATGTTAGGGAATTGTCAGTTAGAGGATTGTGAAAGAGAGAAGTGATAGGAGATTGTGGAGCTTGGAATTAATGTGGAGCTCCCTTGGATATCAAATTCTTGAAGACTAATGAAGAATTGTGGTATTGATCTACTTTGTTGTATGATTATGTACATGCTCTTCAATTTTGTTGCTAATTTATGTGTAGAAAACCTCTTGCCATGATTTCAATTTGAAGGCCTATTAATGAAATCTTTTTCATTTATAAGGAAATCAATGTGAGGAGATTCCCCCTCTTGCTTTCCTTGTTACAATTCTTTTTTATTTCCTTCATCTAATAAAACTAGTCGCTGAAATGGAATTGAAATTCGGCCTAATATGACAACACCTTCAAATTTCTTTGATGAATAGCACCCCTAGCTCTCCAAGATTAAGTTTTTACACATTAATTTTCAGCAAACACTTGAGGTTGAATTGCATCAAATTAGTTCCTTTCACCATAAGTTAACACCCAAATGATGAATATATCAACGAGTTCTTTCATCCCAAAGGTTGAATGTGGAAAACTAGCTCTTTTTAGCATATAACCATCCAAATTCATTGATTGTGACACACCAGTCCCTTCATTCATGTAATAGTTAATGACTCCATTAGCCCGCGATTGATAGGCACTAGTCCCATATCATCCCATTTCCTTGTTTCTTCTTCATTTTTTTTCATTCCTATATCCTTTTCCCATTTCCATTTTTTTATATGCTACAACCTACATTTTGCTAAGGATTACTCTTCAAAAATCGCCTTGTGCCTCCACTCTATAGACTTAGAAATCTTATCTTTAGGGAAGCCCCCCTTGATTTGGAGAAGAGCCAGCTAGAAATGTGAGGAAGAGCTACTATGGTGACAATGGGTAACCTTCCATAGTTCACAAAACTAGCCACTTGATGCTTGGGAGGTTACATCATCTATGGTTGCTAGATTTTATTGTAATGAGTTGCACTAGTCTATGTCGACGAGTTTACTAGAGAGGCCATCCACACTTGTGGGAAGCATCCCTTGGGTTTCTTTGCAAGGTTCTTTTTGAAAAAAACAAACTTCTCGTGACCATCTATTAATTCCCTCACTGCCTCTTTTGTCGTCATAACCAACCTCATTAATCTTTATGAGGGGTTGCAGAGGTGCATGTGATGCTTGATCTTGTTGTTGAATACAAATTAGCTCTCTCACGCATAAACCATATTCATTTTATTATTGAGGTCATGAGAATGAGGTTGAAGCAAGTCTGTGCCCATCCTGAATTGTGGTTATTGCATCCTTTGATTTTGAAAGATGACTTGTTGTATTTGGTGATGTTTCTGGGATTGATCTTGGTATTTTAAGAATGAGATAAATGTCTAGACAACAATTTTCCTTGATCAAAGACTCATATAGTTTGAAATAAGCTTGACGCCTTTCTTAATTTTCCTTTCTTTTATTTACTTCAATTCACTCCTTACTTGTGAACTCTGAATCAAATGGGTCCTTTGACACCGAGTGTTAATCTTTGACATATGCAATTTCCCTTCACAATTTATATTTTTAGAAGGCACTGGTTCCCTCCTGTTCTCTATCCGACCCATCACCTCCCTTGGCCAACCTCCCCCAAGAGGTATAGTAGGCTAGGAAACTAGCAAATCTTGAATCAATGATCCAATGATAACATCTTCCTCTGCTATAGATTTTTCTTTTTCGATTACAAGGCCCTCATCTTTGGTGGTGGCCACAATCTCCACTGATTGATGGGATATTTCTTAGATCCTTGCAACTAAGTTGGTTTATGATTACTCTTCTTTTTACTCTCCCCCCCAAATGGTTTTTGAATATCATTTAGCAATCTCGATAAAATAATTTGGACAAGAGGCTACGAAGTGCCCATAGGAAAAACACATCTTGCATCTAAAAGCAACTTGCTTGTAGTCCAACTTTCAGTCCCAAACCTTATCAACCGCTTCAACAAATATTTCTTCACACAAACAATTTGCAAAATCCACTTCAATACACAATCTAACATAGATTCATCACACTCACACTCAATTTTTAAAAATCATAGTTGAGCTATTGATAGTGACATGACCCTAACTAAAAATTCCAATCATAACACATGCCTTTATAATAATAAAACTTGTAATTATTATTGACATCACATAAATAACAACTATAAGCAAACAAAAACTCACATAACATGACACCAAAAATACTTACAATGTTAAGATTGGAAAAAAGAATGCTATAACATCAACTTAAATACTTACACCCCAAACCCAAACCCATCTTTTGAATTGACAATACTTTTCATACATATGATACCTTGTAAACCACCTCTCTTTCTCATAAATATAATATTACATATAAACCTTTTCACAACACATAATTAAAAAGAGTATTAATTTATAACAATATTCTAAATTAAATTAAAGTATCTATTATAATAAAATTTATTATTAACAACAAAATATAACCCAAGCAATTATCTAAATCCATGAAAATACACCACGTCCCTGATTTGGTTAACAATAACTTTGGCATGCAATATGTTTCCCGCATGTTTATCCATGTAGCTCTAACTTTGTAGATAGATGGCTACATTGGTGTTATCCTAAACCTTCCAATGGGGTTCCACCAATATCCCAATGTTATCATCGCATTGGTCAGCAAGAACCATCCATTTTTCGGCGAGCAAAGCCAACTGAAATCGCCCACCTGTCGCCCCCCACAAATAAACTCTAATCCGCAAAATTATACTATGCAGGCTGGCCATACAGTTATCAGCTGATTTGGAGCGGTTATTTTCGACTGCCCATTTCCAACAAGGTATCTTACTGTTACTCCTCATCTCAGAACTATGCATATTAGTATTTCTAGGAAGAAACTGGCTCAAAACTCGCCTGCAAGCCCGTGGTATTAAAGGAAAAGCATGGTGAATTATAGCTTGTTAGATTTGTAATAATGTGGGTGATTCTTAAAAATGTTTTGCTTTTACAAAATTGTCTGAGAAACCCTTTCAGACAATGCTGAAAGTTCCATTGGCCATAGACTACGGCGATAACTCATTTCATTTGAACTAGGGAAACTCTTAACATATATATTTGATATTGGAGCAATCGCCTTAAGGATGCTTTTATCTGGTTTTAGTGGACAAATATGGTCTGAGAACATTGATAAAAGGAGTTCCTTGAATTGGGCAATCTATTAGCAGAAATGTGAGATCATAAGTGGAGTTGTAATCTTATCCAATAAACCAATATAGTATGAGTGCATGATTAGTAGGAAAAAACAACCAGACATGTTATTTAAATTCAATGAATTTTGTGTCCCTACCGGGTTGGTCTTCACTGAAAGGTCAACCCTTCGAAGAGTTGATGCTGAAAGGCCTTACTTGAGCTCAGGTAAGGTCCATACTGCTATTACAGGAACAAGTGAAGTTGAATGGGGCAGCAATCTGGTTACACTTTGTGCTGTGTCAAGATTATCGATCGTGGGGTGCAGGTTTCCAACATTTCACAACTAGAGCTTGAATAAGGTGTACTTATAGCACACACTCAAAAGTCACACCAAGGATCATTCTTGAAACAAGTTTCCAGAAATTTACTTAAACAAGAATTTCTTCAAACTCAGATTTAGAAATTTGCTATACTTCCTGTAGCAAACTTGAAACTTGTGCCCAAGATTCAAATTTGGTCTAGCTGCTTCTCAATCTACTCTGCTCAACAACGTTCATGTGCTGAACTTATATTCAATGTACAATCTCAGCCACACCGTTGTCAAAGTATACAAATCTTGGTCCTCTAGAATGCAACAGATACATCTACCAACTCAGTACTCAATTCTTTACTGTATACAACTATCTCTGCTTCAGTCAATCAATCCTTATGTAATTTTCTTCAGCTTATAAACAATCCCACGTAGGCACTACTTCAGCTTATTAAAGAGGTCTGTAGAATGTACACTGAAGTCCCAAAGATACTACCAAATCACACACCCTTTTTGTCAATAATCAGTCCTTAATTTAAGACAGCCTTTTGTCACCAAGCAAACAGTCCTTGAACTGTTATCCTTCAGACCTCTACCACTGTCCGAACTTTAGGTCTCAAACCCTAGTCAACAGCCATCTATATTGAGCATAAGATAGATCTAAAACCCAGCCTCTAATAAATTTTATACTTCTCAGAAAGTCTCACAAATGCAGATCTGAAGTTTGCTTAACTAGCTTCTGAACTTCGCACCAACAAGAGACCTCAAACTTGTACTAAATCAGACCTTAACTCGCCTCAGAACAAATACGAATTTATACTCAAATACTGCCTCAGAAAACACTTTAAAACTGCCTCAGGTTCTTGCTGTCATAGCCTTAATTCTGCCACCAATTTGGCCTCAGAACTGTCACAAAAACTCGGTCTAGGGCTCCTTCTAGCTGCGGCAGCCTCAGAGAGGCTTCTCTATGCTAAGTTCTCCTTCTTAAGACCCTCAACAAGACTCAGCCAAGGCTGATAGGCCTGCGGCCAGTCTCAAACTTTACCTCAGGGTTTAAGAGAAGGTCCAGCCCTTTCTTTACACTGGCGGCAGGGGTTTAGCAGCCCTCAACCTCCCATGGCCTTCCTTCATTTGACTGTGCAATGGTCTTCTTCAGGAACTGCTCTGATACCATGTTGAATTTTTGATGATTAGCTCATGCAGATGTAGTTTATTTCAATTTAGCATAAACTGAACCATAACCACTGCAGCAACAATACCAAGCTGCAGTAAACCAAGATCACAAGAAGAATAACCATGCACAAGACAACTTAATTTATCCTAGGAAAACCCTTCTCAATCAAGGGAAAAATCTAGCAATCCTTTGCTATAGAGTCAAGAGAAGATCCCCCACACCATGAACCCTAGAACACACAAGAGGTTGCTCTATGACTGAGAAAGCTAGTGCCTAAGAGAAGTGCGCACTTCAGTCCTCTCTAATTTCAGACCATGCGTTGAGTTGGTGAGAGAGATGTGATCCACAATGGGGATCTCCTCTCTTATAAATACAAAACTTAACTCAACGAATAGACAAGACACTTGGCACAATAGGGCCGACCTCAACAACTTAAAATATAATTAATCATTACACAATATTAATTATCTTTTACATGGTGGGGCCAACTTGTACCCTTTACAACACAAATTAGGGTTACAACAAATCTTACTCTCAGACAATATAGCAAGGGATCCATACATCCTCTAGTTCTCAGCCACTAGGGACACGTCCACCTGTTCTCAGCCACATGGATGTCACTCTCAATAGATTAACTCAACTAAGTCCATAGGAGTACCATCTGGAGAGCCATCTCAAGTCGACTCAACTAAGTCCATAGGAGTCAGATAGGAGACGATCTCAAGTCGTCTCAACTCAGTCCAGAGGAGCACGACAAGAGACCACACATCATCTCAACTCAGTCCAGAGGAGTATGACACACCCATCACATGGGCTCTCTCACAGACGTCTCAACTCAGTCCAGAGGAGAATGATCTGGAGAATGTCTCATGAAGCTGCAATCAACAACACTTTACCCTCTAGGGTTTATCACAAACCCTAGCTTCTTTGCCTCCTTTAGGGTGAAATGAAAACCCTAGAAGCCCTTGAACTTCTCCAAGAACCATAGTGCTCCGAGAGAGAGAGAGAGAGAGAGAGAGAGAGAGAGAGAGAGACGTTCACTCCATGCCCCACATCTCTCACAAGATGATGAATGAATGAATGAATGAAAGGACTCTCTTCTTCCCCTATTTATATGAGAGGCAAGGGAGGCCAACAATATAAAGTGGGCCTAAACCTATACAAGCAACTTAACTCCACACAAGTAGGCTCACAAGTGGAGTGTTGTCTCTCCAAGTGACATATATCAATTTCCAAGGTGAAGATGTACACAAGCAAGGCTCCAAGGCACGAGCTTTCCACAAGATGTGTCCAATGCTCCTCCAAAGCCATGTGCTCCTCTAGGTCCAACATACCTACATGACAACTCCCTCAACCCAAGTGTCCTCAAGTCAAGTACAAGCCTCCATCTAGGGCTCAATGCCCAACTCTCCTCCAAGATGCCCAACTCTCCTCCAAAGCAAGGCATCATTTGAGAAAGCAACCAAACTCCATGTGCCAGCTACATGAAGAAGTTACCAAGCTTCACATATCTCCAACGCTCCAGGGAGGAATACCATACATCCATATAAGGTCTAGCAACTAACGAGCAAGTAAACTCTAGTGTGTTTGTCCATCATGGAACAACCAAGAGTCATCCATACACCATACAACTCACATCACATGAAGCAACCCTAAGCATAGTGTAAAAATTTTCGGGGTAACCCTAAAAGATAACAAGAAGATGCCACTAGAGTATGAAATAGGCAGATCCTAGGTCCTATATCCTAAACAGAATACTGTGGAACCATTGGGAAAAGTGAGGACGTAATTGTTAGGTGAACATGCAATCCCAAAAGATATATTTTATGTTCTCTCCCCTGCCACACTGCACACACAACCATCAGTAAGACCAGTTGTAGAGAGCCTATATTTGCTTGCTAGCTCCTCAACCAACACTTTCCATCCAAGGACATTGAGCTTAAAGGCACATGGTATAGACCAAATAGTGTTAATTCTTCTTCACCATCAATCTTCATCATCCATTTCTGACCTGCTGACATTCAATTATCAAATGGTGCCGGACTTATGCCTGATATGATTGTCAGAGCACAAAATATGTTTCCTGTTAGGCCATAGTTTGTATCTCTATCTTGGCCCAATACTTGCAAGCATTGTTGCACGAACTGTAGGTGAGGAATGGATTGGCAAAAGATTCCAGTGCAAGAGTGGCAACTGTCCCAAACTTAGGAATTGAGGAATCGACAACCTAATTTTTTTAATAAATATATATTATATGTAAAAAAATAAATAAATAGAAGTTTATGGAAAAAATCCAGATTTCATAATTTATGCTTCAATTTTCATACATCATTCAGAAACTGTTTCAGATTTCAGATTCATCATTGATATTGATACACCAAATTCATATTTAAACTGCTAAACTGAAAAAGGAAGTTTTTAACAAATCTTGCATTCCAAACCTCCCAAATGAGAGTTCTGCTATGCCAAATCCACTCTTCAAATGCATGCTGTTATGCTGTAACTGTGCTACTGCTCTTGAAACATGGTTGTCATTGTGCTAATAATCTCCAAATTTCTGTTACGGTTAGTGCTCCCAACCTCTCACAGTTTGTGAATGAAAATGTCAAAATGATGTTTTGGGGTTTGCATTAGGCTTTCTAGGGTTTATGTTTTCTTCCAATAGCCATGGGCAACTCCATCCTCTTTTCTGATAACACACATTTGTATTTTTGCTTGGTCTTGTGTTTTGTATTATTATTGGCTTCTCTTTATTAGGAGAGGATCCTTTTCATTTTCCTGGAAACAGATCCATCATCTATGAAACCATTTCCCATAAACTGAAACTGTTCCCCAAAAAAATTGCACAAAACTAGCGATTCTGAAATGGTTTGGCGAATCCGAGGTTTCCGTGCGTATCGGACACTGGAGTGGTCTCCTTCCTAGGCAATTCCGGTAACTAGGCTTGCAAGGGCTGTCTTGAACCTGTCGTTAGTATTAATCATGTCAATTAAATCCAAGTAAGCAGGTTTGTTTTTTAATCAAGGATCAGATTCCTGTAAAGATTCTCCATGAAAACCAATCAATTTGAATTGGATCACATAGATCATTCCATTTACAAAGTAAAAGGATAAAAACGAAAGATAAAGGAAATGTCAACTTTTACTTTAAGAATTTAACATTACCATTAGGGAGCATCCAGTGAGCGTCCAGGAAGCGCCCAGGGAGTGTCCAGGGAGCGCCCAGGGAGTGTCCAGGGAGCGTCCAAGGAGTGCGCTCCTAGGATCTGGAAGCCTCCCAGGGAGCGTGACACTCTCAAAAGGGCAGGGAGCGTCCCAAAAATGCCTGAAGTGCGCTTCCGGATTTTTGGAGTGCACTCCAAGGGTGGCTTCCTGGGCGCTTCCGCTCGGAGCGAGCTTCATAGCTCCGAAGCCGGGGGGGCGCTTCTGGTAACACTGCTTGAGAAAAACCTGCTACTGAACCTTGGAAGTGAACGATGAGACAAAATTAGAATGGAAAACTCTAGTGCTCTTTCTGTCAAGGTCTCAACACCTTGGAGATTTCAACTCAGTTGCATAGAAATTACTAGCCTAGCTCTTCTCTTTAGGACAAGAAACCTAGCATTACAAACGATGTACACCAGAGAAAAGGATCCCATGCTACCAAAGACATTTCTAGCAGAAAGATTCATGTGTCTAATCAGGATCTATCATGTTGCTTTCCCGGTAATATCCCTAACCACCCATGTCACAGCCAGAACCAAACCCTAAGACTTCACATTTACCAACCCAAGTACATCAAATTCTTTGATCGGTCCTTGAATGTCATCAGAGTTTGGATTTCTTGCAGTTGAAGACTGAAATAATATTATAATAGTCATTCCGTTCTCAAACAATCAGAATTCACTTACTGGGACATTGTCTTTTTGTTAGCTTTTATAGCTCGGGAGGTACTCCGCATGTTTGTCTTGTATGCGGAAGTAACCTTGTACTTACACTACTAGACACTTGACTTTGTAATGGGTTTTTATAAAGTTGTAATAAAGTGGTTCTTTTATGTAAGTGACTTTTTATAAAGTGTACCTTCTAATATTAAAGTGACTTTATTTCATAAAGTGCACTTATGTTATAAAGTGAAATTATACTTTAATATTTTAAGTGATTTATTTTGGAGGGAATGAATCATGTCCCTTGATCATGTAAAGGCAAGATTAAATCATGGCCTTTGGATTTAGGGATGGGGAAGGTGAAAAGACACTTGGAAGGTGAAAGGTCATTTTCGAATTATAAGAAAATACATTGGGTAGTGTGCAAGACACAACAATGAGAAGAGGAGATTGAGAGATTTCCGAGAGAGCTTTGAGGAGGAGAGGAAAGAACAACAAGTTGCGTGCATTTCCCAAGAGAGCTTGGGCACATTTCCCAAGGAAATTTTCTGTTCAGAAGTGGCTGATATTTATTGTTGTTAGGGAGGCCATACTGTATGGATCCATACAACAAGGGGGCATGTTTTTCGAGGCAGATTGTGGGCACAAAAATCGAGGCTGTTTGGAGTGTTTCTTGCTGCAGAAGGGGTCGTACAGTTCTTTTCGTACAACTGTTGTTGGGCACATTTTTCGAGGTGCTGTCCAACAAAGGAAGGCCGTACAACAGTACAGATTTGGCGTGGGTTTCTAGGAAGATTATTGTGGGACTGTTGGGTGCTGTAAGAGCCTAGAGGTATTCTCTTTCTAGAAATTGTAACTTGTTGTTGATATATCTTTCTTGAAGCTAATAAAATCTCTCTCTCTTTGTGTTTCCCCACATTGGGGTTTTTCCCTGGCTGGTTGCCTAAATTTCTGAGTTTTACATGGATGTGTAATTGCTGTTCATTGTGTTTATTCCGCTGCAAAAGTGCTTGGCAATGTGTATTTTTGCTCATAGTATTTTCTAAATGTGGGTTTATACATTTCAGAATTCATAGATGACAGTTATCTCTAGGTTGCTAAGTGTATGACAGAATTTAGTGCATGCTGGTTTTGTCATTAAATTTCTACATGGTATCAGAGCTTGGGCTCTGAGGTACAGTGAGCAGTGTTATTTTAAGGCAAGATTTGAAGGGGGGAAATCTGTTGTTTGTTTTCCATTGAACAATTGACATGGAGATGGCTGTTTGCATCAGGTATGAGGACCGATTGGATGGGATTTCCAACTATTTGCAATGGAAAGTTAGGATGTCGGCTATTCTCAGGGAGAACAAAATTTGGAGCTTTGTCAACACCATAGTTGTTGTTCCATCAACATACCCTGTAGCTTTGGATTTGCATGAGGTAAAGGAGGTCAAAGCTTAGAGGCTTATTTTGGATGGGGTGAAGGACCACCTTATCCCACACTTGGCTGAGTAGAAGACAACCAAAGAGATGTGGGATGCACTGAAAAACTTGTACGAGGCGAAGAATGAAAACTAGAAGATGGCCTTAAAGGATAAGCTGCATGATACTAAGACGGGTAAAGGTGAGAGTGTGGCTTCTTATCTTACCTGGGTAGTTCAAGTGAAAGATGAGTTGGCTGATATCAGATTCAGAGTTGGTGAGGATAGCCTTGAAAGGCTTCACCAAGGAATGGGAAGTCTTCGTGAAGTGTGTGGTGGGTCATGAGCATCTTCTAGATTGGAGTAGACTGTGGGACGATTTCACTTAGGAGGAGATCCAGGAAGGATCTCAGAGTAGTGGACAGAAGGGAGATGGGGTTGATGAAGAGAATGCTGCTCTTGCTGCAAAGGGCAAGGGGAAGAAGAAAGGAAATTTCGGGAGGGACTTGAGTAAAGTCAGATGTTACTGTTGTAACCAGTTGGGGCACCTTGCTTCTCAGTGTCTTGAGAGGAAGAAGAAGAAGAAGGAACATGAGGAGCCTGATACAACTGCTACAACAACTATGGAGGATTTTTCTTCCAAGTTTGATAAGGAATTTTCTTTGGTTACTCTAGTATCCAGTGTCGGTAGTGGAGGATTTGGGGGTGATAACAAATGGATTGTTGACAATGGAGCCTCTTGTCACATGATGAGAATCTGACAAGTATTCCTTATTATCACAGAGGTAGGTCCTGACCGGCTGGTGGAGAGTGAAGGAGGTATGGCATGAGCTGTACATGGAGTTGGAAGGGTTAGATTCTGACTAGAGTATGGAGGATTTCTGGAGCTTGATGGAGTTCTCTTTGTTCCAGGGTTGAGGGTTAACTTTCTCTCAGTCTCAGCCTTGGAGGATGTTGGATATTGTCCATTGTTCAAGAGGGGACATGTATTTATCTACAGGGAGGGAGCGGACCCGGTTGAACCATAGCTGATTGGTGATCGGGTGGATAGGTTGTACATGTTGCGAGGACAACCTTCAAGTTATGATTCAG
>SNQJ01S0014022.1:9318-33858 GCA_010110895.2 Picea sitchensis
ACTTCTAAAGTGCTAGCACTTTAGGGATTTAGAATCCTACCCTAGGCAAGATTCTATGGACAATTTACTAAGTGGAATGAACTAGAAAGAGGAAGAAAAACCTTATGGTCCTCTCCTATGGTTAAAGCAAGAAATTTCATAATATTTAACACGAACAAGTAAAATTTACCATTAACATTCAAAGCATGAAATGAAAATTTCATATTTTACTTACTTTACCAAGAATAATCAAGCATAAAACCCTAGTTTGCAGAAAATTCCACCATAAATGAGACAAGAAGCATCCAAACTTTCTCTCCAAGAGGTGTGCATGACTAAAAGAGCGAATGTTTCCCTAAAAGGGATAAAATTTCAGTCCTATCCTCTTGTGTGAGGAATAGTTATGGTGAAAAATGACCCCCTTAATTTCCCATTAAAATTCATTTTTTCCAAAATTTAATTTATTTAGCACAAAATAAAACCCTAAAGGGTGATGCCATCCCTTTCTAGGGTGACGTTGTCTCCCAAGTGGGATGTTAGGCTGGAAAAGGTGCAATGTTCTGCCTCTAAGGCCATACCTCATGTGCCAAGTGTCCAAATCAAGTCTTCCTCCATCAAAGAATCACCTCCACCAATCCCTAATGACGTCATGGGAAAGTAGGGTGACATCCAAGCCTCCAAAGGATAGTGTCCAAGTGGAAGGATGTAGGAGCTTGTCCACTAGTCATGTCAGAGTGCCTCCAATGAAAATTCTCTCCTTCTTCAATGTTCAAATGGTGATCACAATCTTGTCCCAAAAATGGGATTTATGCATCCATCCTTTGGCTCCAAATCCCGCATGAATGTTCGAACAAATTCATATCCTCATGTTACTTGTTCACCAAGAAAGGTCTTGCAAAGATAATCACATGCACCCTCCAAGGGTCCATAAGTCACAAGAATCATTCCAAGTAAGCCACATATAATAATGGAACCACCCAAACATGTGCATCAAAACCCATTTTAAAACTAAACAAATGCTCAAAGACCTTATACAATTTGTAAAATTTAGGTGTGGGACAGGTGTTAAGGCATTCCATTAGGTTAGTTAATCCCCAAGCCAAAGGGTTTTTCTAGGGGAAACATATCTAAACCATGTGTGAGTATGAGGTGGAATGGGGTAATAATTATAGGCATGGGGTTCATGACATACAAGGGTGCGTATAGTCTCATTTTTGGGTGCCTTTGTAGAGGGTGTGTTTCCCTTCGTCTGCAATGCAACATTTTTCCAAGCCTCTGTTTTCCATTAATTGATTAAAGTCCAAAAAAATTGGGTACTATAAGACATGGAAAGAAGAGAGTACCACAATGTCACTTGAAGCTTAGGTACACCAAGTGCCATATGCATGGATAGAAAGGGACACCACATAAAGGCACCTCCTCGACAAGTGGGACATATATATAATGTGAGTTTGTTTTTGCATGTATTTCAATTATTTTAGGAGAAACAATTCATTGTTTTCAAGACCTCTTGGATGAGAATATAGAAGGTTCATGATTGGATTTTATCTTTCTTCCATCTACATTTCCCTCTAGGCCTTCAGCCCCTTCTTCCCATGAAATGAGGTAAAATCCCTTCTTGGTTCAGTGCACCAGAAAACCCAAAAGATAAGGAGAAGATCTGGAAGAAGCATGTAAAATGATAAGTATGATCGAGAATGGTATGATGACTCTTCAAGGAACCCCCCAATAGCACCCCATTCCCAAGGGTTACCAACTTACTAGGACACAATGATACCCACCAAGGTTAAATAAGGCAAAAGATATAATTTCTAAGCAAACGTTATGTAATCAAAAAAGAATTATTTGCAACATATTCAAATGCTTCAATTATTAGAGGGATACTTACCATGATACCATACTTATTACCTCATGAATCAAGACCTATTGTCCTCTGGGGCCAAGCCAGTGTGATGGATGTTTCTCTGCTGCTGGTGATGTATGGTGATGCATCAATGAATAGGATGGGGAACTATGGGGCTATGCTAGTCAATATGGCTCTCGACACTCCACGTATGCTACCTGTGTGCCTCGAGACATGATCTCCTTAATTACCCATAGTTTGAGGAGGTAACAATATCATTAATGATATCATTACATTTATCATTATTGTTACAATAAGTTAAGGTGTGCACATTATTATATGCACTTGTGATTTTCCATTTGAATTATGCATAGATGATTTCATGAGATAAAATATCTCAGGGATTCATAACATATACAATACACACTATTGTGTATCATAAATGTTGTTCACCAGTGTGTATTACTGATATAAATTTCTTGATGCTTCAAATATTTAAAATACACATTGGGCCATTAAAATATGTCAAATGCATAGTGTTGGTATTTTGAGGCACCCACTTGTATTAGTGCATTGTGTACTAGTTAGTTATAAACATAAGTACCATGTCGGTGCACTTTATTGATTTAAGTGCACCATGAAAAAACTTTTGGTGATAATAAAGACAAAAATTTCTCCAGAAAAAATATAAAGTGAAAAAAACAAAAAAAACATGAGAACACACTTTAGAGAAAAGAATTAATCTAGACTCTAAAGAAGAATCAAATCTATAAACTAATGAGAATTTACAACTTAACCCTAACAAAAAAAAATGCAGTACTTTGTTTTTATTTTAAGTGTTGTGCATAACCATAAAATGAAAATGAAAAGAGTAGAGAAATTAAAAGTAGAATGAAATAATGATACAAATAGAGTAGATAAATACATGACCAAAATCCTATCTTTTACATAGAAGTTCCACTAAGTTCAATCTATAAGATAACAAACATCTTTCAGTATCTTGCAAAAATCTAGATTAGAATTGTCCAAAACATATCTCGATGTTTTTAGCAAAGATACAAGAACATACTAGGGATTACAAAGAAATCAAAAATAGGAAAAGTGACTCTTGAATTCAAGGGAATTGATACATTTGCTTTGAAATATTCATTGCCTTTACAAGTTGTTTGCTAGTTAGTGCTCAACAAAATTTAGATAGGTAATCTGTAACAAAGAACTGCAAAAAGTGATTAATAAAAAGGAAGGCTCAATGTTAGGTACCAGATCTATTATAATAGAAGAAAATAGAAATACTGCAGAGAATAATAGTGGAACAACACAATATATGAAACCACAACACCAAAATAATACCTTTATTGATATAAAACAATGCTCACTTGCCTCTTCGAGGAGGAAATATCTAGCAGAGTAGCACTCTATTACAATAATTCTCAAGACCAGAATTCCCATGCCTCATACTCTTATTTATATTTTCTAAAGATCATTCTATAGGAATATCCTTCTAGAAGTGGGAGCTTCTATTAGGTCTTCTTACAGTGACTCGTTTAAATTTATTAAATATTCCTTATTAACTAATGCCATCCTTTATTACATGCAAATATATTATTACACCTATGTGACGGGTTGGGGAGGTTAGGTCTCTAACATGCCCTCCCGCTTGAAAAAGATTCTTGTCCTCAAGGCTTGGGATGAGGAAACTCTTGCAGAATGGTGGTTGGCTCCCAGTGGGCATCTTCTGGAGTTGTATCTTTCCACTGCACTTGTTATCACTCCAAGAGTCTTTCCTTGACTGTAAAGGGGACGATCTTGGTAACTTAATCAAATGTTTAAATAAGGGTATAAATTGGATCAAGTTGAGTAACTTGCTCATAAACTCACTCACTCAGACACACATGAACGTACTCAGACAAACAAGGCTTTCTACTACACTGTTCAGATAGTTTTAAAGGATATGATAGATGGAGAATGCTTGAAATACTAGTAGAATTATACAAACAACAGTTTTGTATGAATGACTAGCCATCACAAGAAAAGACCTGTAAATATTTGTATACCAATGCAGAGATAAGAATGACAGTTATCAATCACTGAATAGACATAGATACATAAATATACTTCATCCACAAGTATAGAATAAGAATAAAAATGAAAGTTTGAACAGCATAATGAAAGAATATTTGTTGGCACAAGGGAAGACCTAGGGTTCAATGCTTCAATAGAACACCAACAAAACCCTAACTACCAGCCCTTTCGGCAACACCTGCGAAGTAGATGAAGTATCACCCGCGGTAGAGGCAGGGGGGGTTGCATTACTCAAGTGTCTACAACCTAGCTGGGACATAGATCTGTGATCACAATACTTAACAGAGCACTTAGCCAATGATATTCATTAGTCTTTAACCCCTATTCACATTGCAGGTTAAAACTCTAATTATAGAACATCGTCATATTGACCAATATCTAATACGTTAATTCACTTATCACATAACATTAAGTCAGATCTAACATTCATTCACATCATAAATCACTAAGAATCAACTGGATCTATCATACATCTAGATTAAGAAAATAAGTACATAAACAACATGAACACCATAGCACAAATCACATAGACACAGGATATGTGTGGTTCACCCTAGTGTGGGGCTACGTCCACAAATATTCTTCTCTTCTTATTAGTCTCTTCTAATCTTCTTACATGCACCAAGCCACAATGCCAACTCTGCATAGGATAGGAGATCTATGTGCACCTCGCTAGATCCTCCTTCCTCGAGTTAGGTTCAAGCGTAGAGCCTCTACACAGTTTGTGCACAAAGCACATACAAAACACTTGCACTTAGCTCTATAAACCTTAACACGTTCGTGCGCAAATCCAACTAGCCATGCACTAATTCGATCAATGACTAGTAACTAGTAGGTCTACTTATTACATCGCCTAGATACTTATTTATACATTACAAAAGGGGCCTAAACATGGGTAATACTCATGGGTCAACATACCATACCCGTTACATAAACCCAAAAATCCCACAAAAGGGGGCGAAATCCTGCGATCTCTGCTTTGCCTGGGCGCTCTGTCTTCGACTAGCTTGTAGAAGTCCCAAAAATGGTCAAACACGACCAAGGTTCTCCAAAACTTGGTCGAGGGCCAATAGGCCCCCAACACTCACATGTGACTCATCCCGAGTCACTCTAATCTGTGCAATTCTGCTTCAAAGGCCTTGAGCTTGGCTCAAGCTACCTCGACTTGCTGCTTTGCCAGAGCCTCCTATTCGGTGAACTCCTGAATGAATTTCTCGGTGAGAGTCCCTTCCAAGCATTGTTCCATCGTGGTGACCACTTATTCCAATTGTGCACCTTGTCCCTCGATCTCTTCAAAAAGTGTGCAGGCTTCGTCCTACACCGACTGGAGTCTCTGGGTCACTTCCATGACTCTGCTCTGAATGGCATTGACTTGTTGTTGAAGTGCATGCACCTCCTGTGACCTTTTCATATTCTCTACCACTGAAAGCAGCTTCAACTGTGATTGCACTATCGATTCCTATTGTTTTGCCTCCTGGAGCTATGAATCCAATGTCCTCAGATCCGGGTCTTCTGCAAGGCGCTCATAGGTCTATGCACTTCGGTTGCTTGTTTGCTTGCATTCTAAAGCTAATTCCTTGATTCTTTCGACTGTTCTTCTAGCGGTTTCTTCCCTCTAATCTCGCACTTCCTGTGAAGTGCTCAAGACTTCTTGTAGTTCCAGTTCTGCTACTATTGCTTGAAGTTGTTGAATGGATTTAGTGAGATTCCCCACTTGGATATTAGCTTTCTCTTATTCCATCTATACCAGGCTCGACATAGAGCAAAGTTCTCTATTTAATTATTTTCTAACCCCAATCTGCTCTATGAGCAGCTGGTCTTTTTCTCTCTGGATCTGCTCTCTGTCCTCTTCCAACTTCGCTCGAAGGTCATCTTTCTTTTACTGGGAAACCCGACATTTCTTTAGGGCTTCCTCATTTGCTTGCTTCAAGGCCTCTGTGGCTTGTTCTTTTTCTTCTTGTACTCGTCGAAGGTAAGCCTCTATCGCATCTACTAATCTGCATAGTTGGGTAGGCTCATCTCCCACTTCTATATCTTTTGATGACGATGACGCAGTGGACATTGCGCGGCTCGAATATAGGGTTTGTTGTACCCCTTTCAGCTCTACCTAGATCCTGTCATACATTGTCTCCTACTTGGCTTTGTTTCATTGCAAAATATCCTCCGAAGTGTCTGCTACAGCTACGATGATGAGGTCAATATCATCCACTGTGAGCATAGTCTATGACTGGGGCTTATTGGCTCCTGACTTCTTTCTCACTGAAGGTTTCTTCGGAGAAACCTTTCTTTTATTTGATCTCTCAGCCTCCGTAAGGGGATCCTTAGGTGGTGTCAATTCACCCTTTTCTTGCTTGTCTTCTTCCCCTTTCTCCTCTTGGTTTACTTTGTCGCCTCCTTCTCCTCTAGGTGAATCAGATGCAATTTCCTCTGATGCATTTTTTATTTCCTGCACCTCTTCCTTCTTCTTCTTCTTCTTCTTGGCACTGATCGGTCCATCATATTCTTCTCGAGTGACCACATGACTTCCGATGATATCGGGGTTGGAGAGCTCTGTCTGCTCAACTGGTACAAGGTATTCATCCGACGATTCCTTGGTTATCTCCTCCATGTATTCATCGGTTAATTTGTAATACGACTGCAGCTCCTCCTTTCTTTCATCTTTGCGCGTAGTGGTGTAAATGAAATGCATGTATGCGCGGAACTTCACTATTGGCCTGTAACTATGCAAGGTATTCAGAGTCATTCGTGGGAATGACTCAATGGCTTGCTTAAGCTATATGTAGAAAGTGTGGAAGACATCGTTCGACTGCCACTGCATCGCTATATCGCTTGAATACCACAAGGTAGTGAACCTCGCGTCTAGTAGTTCGGACAACTCAACTTCAGGGAAGGTCGCTCCCTCCGACATCTCCCAAGCAACAAAGGCAACGAGAATCAAAGACCAATTGAAGTGAAACTTGTAGCCCTGGTCCTTTGCTTCACAACAATCCTACTCCAACTGGTTGATGAGGTAGCTCGCCCAGTTCATCTGCATCCCTTCAATGCACTTTCCTGCGAGGTTGATGACGAACCCCATGACTTGCATTGGTATGTTCTTCCTGATGAGCTTACCAATGATCAACTAGAAAGCTAGGCGCACTGCGCCATCTTGGATGGAGGCTACCTTGTATCCCTGTTTCCCCTTCTCCACATCATCATAGGTGTCCTTTATTTGCTACACCAGGGCGTGATCTGCAACCTTCCCTGGGTATAATTTTTGAGGGTCCAGTCCCTGCATGCTTAATCCAATGATCATGTGGATTAGCGCCGGATCCACAGTCATGCACCTATCTAATCACAGATAACCTCCATGGTAGCACGAAATGAGGAGTTTAACACATGCGTTAACCTTCTGATGTCTGTTGAAGTGGGGTATCTTCATGACGTTGAGGATGGTGGACCTCGTGACCTCCTTATTCCATGGTTGGGGGACTATCTTCGACTTCTTCCCCCTTGTCTTTGTCAAGTACTTATGCGGTGCGATAAATTCATAATTCTTCCTGTCTCCCAGGTTAAATTTGTTGATATTAAGGTCAGGGATCAGTCCTAGCTATGGTCCCATTGCGCGTATCCCCTTTGGGAGGTACACAGTGATGAGGGTGTACTCGAAATTTCTCAGAACACTGTCACGACTAATCATGCCAACCATAGGTGGGATGTAGTCGGGCAAGACTGACGGGATGAGCTTCACGGTCACCAAGTCATCGCGGTGCTTACTTCTCTTCTCCGTCGCGGTTCGAGATGGCCCAGATCGACTAGATCATCGTGTAATTGAGGGGGATGCTTGCAATCCTCCCATCGATGAGGCCTGTACTCCTGCAGACATGACCTTCTCAACCATAAGTTCGATCAAGATTTCTTCTACGGACTTCTCTATTGTGCTACTTTCGCCCGACATACACACTCGTGGTCAAATGCTCGGGTAGGCGAACAAATGCTCAAGGTAAGAAAAACGGGTGGTGAGGTCTCGATAAGCACAACGCGATAGAAATTAGTTCTTTGTGGGCTCAGATAATCACAATTTGCAAAAGTGTCCCCGATGAGACATTCGACGGATTAAATAGACAAGTCGTAACAGATTCCTCCAACGGGCAGGCATGACTCAATCCATTCGTTATGGCATGGTCCCAATGGTCCAGTGGCAATATTTCTGACAATAACTGTCGGGATGCCTCCAACAGTCATATTTCTTCGCCGTGGCGAAGTTCCAGTCTGCGTTGTTCTTCTATTCTGGTGATGTTCAAGTTCCGTAAGCCTGCTTTCTACGAAATCTTCTCTTGAACCTTATGAAATTTTTCTATCTTTGCTTTCTTTTTGTTGATCTTTCTGGCCTTCTTTCCTGTGATCTGAGTCGTTGGATCCTATTATCACCCTGTATTTTTCCAGGTCGAGGAGAAAATCGGCAGGGGTAACCACAAAACCTCTTGGATTTAAGAATCTAGCCCTCCAAGACTCAGAGAGGAATCTCTCTGTATGATTTAACTTTGTTGGGATGAGATATTAGGCTAGTTATGAGGATAGAGGGTTTGTTTTTAGAGTTTCTGGCTGAGACAACAAAAGAGGGCCATTGGGAAAAATGGAGTCAAAAGGTCACATATAATTCAATGAATGAATAACATAGACATATGTAACCAGGAAAGACAATCACATCAATGTATCCTTATAATTTATGAGATGGAAAGTGGAAAAGGTCAAAGGTCATTTCAAATGCAAAGTAGAGCTTATCAGAATTCTACATTCAAACTTGGAGGAAAACATAAATATTGTTTCAAGCTAGTATAGGGTGTTAAGAAAAAATCATGTGCATCCTCTTCTCATAAACAATACAGAAAGAAACAGTATGTAAAACAAGAGAATAACAAGTTACAATAAGAAGAACTTCACCACATGACCATGACACAAGAATCTGGAAACAAAATATCTTTGTATTCATCCAAAAAAGTCACTTACAGCCTGTTGAACATATTTACAATAGATGGAGATGTCACCATACCATTCTTCCCTCTAGGTCTAACCACTATGTCAAATTGCATTCCATCTTTTATAACTTCTAATTACATCCAAATCCTACAACTAGGGGATCAGATCTCCTCAATAACTAATTATAGATATTTTCTGTAAATACCTAATTAATACAAAATCACAATAGAGATCTCATCTCATATCCCACGTCATACCATATATTCTAAGTCTATTAAAATATATGGATTTTTACCACTCAAAAGGGTAAAAATCGAAAACTCTTCCTGTTAATTAGGATCCAAAAAGGTAGGGAGAGTAAAACAAAATCCCAAGGAAAGAGCTAAACTTTGACTTTCTTCAAAGACCAAACACAATTCGATATCAAACTTGATAGTAGCATCTTGGAGATGTATTGGCATTAGAAAATTATCCTGGAGATCTAGGATATCATTGAAAAATATGTTTGTCCTTATCTGTAGGGATCTCTGTGTATTTTGTTGATGACAAAGCTTTCAACAACTAAGAGACCAAAACATGGTGTATATAGCTGTCGATATCCTGGACTTGATTTTCGACAACTAATTTTGGATTTTGCAACTTCCCTTAGATAGCAAAAATGATAACTGCTCCAGAACTTAGTAAAAAATGGTTTAATTTATATCCTCAATCCTGCTTCATCAATCATGGTCACCTCCTCTCATACCAAGGGCATCTTCAGCCAAGGTATCAAGCCTGAGGTGAGCTTTGGGTTTCAATTTTTTGTGAACAATATTAAACCTCAACATCTTGTTCATATTCTTTAACCTTCCATTTTGTTTAATCGGCTTCTTGTTTTTGTGCTTTGCAGTTTCATACTTGATGCCCAATTGATCTAATGCAAATCCAATTTTGAGGGAAGATTTCTTAAGAGTCTCATTTTCTTTCTTTAGGTGTATTTCTAACACTTTGAACTCGTCAATTTCCTGCTTTAGTTTCTTGACCTTAGATTGTTTGTTGACCTTCTTCTTTGATGGTTTCCCGGCTTCTTCAGGGTTTTCCTTTTCCATAGTTGCTGGCTCAGCTTCCATTTCTACAGCTAGGGGCTCTGAATCAGAATCTAAATATGGCAAGTTCAGGATATTTGTTGCTGCAATTTTTCCTTAGTCCTTTGCCTATTTCCCAAATTCTAACTTCTTCTTTTCTTTCTCTAATTTGGAGGGAGAAACCTTGGTGGCAATTTCCACAGGAGACAATGCTCTTCTTTTCCTTTTTCTAGTTTTTAGGGAGGTTAATTCCTGCGATGGGGTTCCTCCTTTCTTAGGGTGAACCTCTTGCCCAAATTCTCCCCAAAACAATAAAAAGTCCGAATTTTTGTTCCTCCTGCTAAGCTCTTCTGAAACTATCAACTTGATCATCCCATGATGGAAATGATTATTGTTGGCTTCCTTAGGCTTGGCTTGAACTTTAGAAGACATCTTGGCAAGACTCTTGAGAAGGTAGAATGACATGTTAAGAGGTTGCTTTCCTGTGAAATGGAGGAGTAGTCTGAAGTGATAGAGCATGGTTCTTCCATACCTCCCCTCATAGGTGATGTAGACCTGGATCATCTTCAACAAAGTTTTCCATTTATCCTCCGAATAGCTCCTGGGGATATTCTCCTTCCACTTCATATGTTGATGTTCTTCTTGGAGAAAAAATATGAAATCAACTTCTTTGGTTGAGGTAGTCTTAAACCACCTTTCTCCTGCACCATGCATCTATGTGGTAGCTACAACACTGGCCTCATCAATCTCCATTACCACAGGACCAAGATGAACCTTTAAGCCATCAAAGCTCTTAGAAAAATCTTATGTAATACCCTGATGATACCCTTGTAGCTTTTGATAGAACCTATAGCATATATCTTCCTTGAAAAGTTCACAGACCTTAGGGTGGGCCTCCAAGTACGAAATATCATGCAGTTCCTTTCTCGGCAAGGCACCTCCTGCTGATCTCTTCATTACCAAAATTCCTGAAAACACCTTTAACAGAAACTGTACATCTTACAAAGTATTTAGGGTATGTGAAGGTGAATGATAGACTTATATGATCATGGAGGTGGAGGTATAATAGTGAGAAATGAGGATAGAGTCGAAGGATGAAGGGTTTGGGGTACCTGTGTGCAACTTTAAAACAATCACAAACTGATAATCGACAGATTCAAAGCATAGGAAGGATTCTGATCATTTTTCAGGATCAAGTGAATTTAGTGGGCACGATCCAGGTTATGATTTCTTGATTTGAACAATAGATGGACAAATCATGATTCCTTTTTGGAGATCAGGCGAATGATTGTTGAAAACGGTTTTGGCAGCATACCAATAAATCTTGACCTGCGTACAATCGACGATATGGGAATGACAAGACTCTTTCAAACCTTAGTGATATTCGAGACTTTTGGCAGCTAATGATAGGCATGACCAAAAGTTTTAACTTTTGGTAGCTAACGACTATAAGATATTTCTCTTTTAGCTACTGAAAACCAAACTTTCTGCCCCAATTGAGATATAACCAAATTCATGAAGACAATTGATTTAACCACTTTAAACCTTCACAATATCATGGGTGTGCATCATAATTACAACTCACCATGTGACAACACTAGGTATACTTAGATATTTGATTTGAAGCATGGATATACCGCTAGGCTATTACCCTTGAGCACCTTATCATGAAAACATTTTCAACATGATCAGAAAAATTCCCAAATAGATAACTAGAGAACAAATGACTATATCATAGGACCCTAACATAGGCTCCAATTGGGGATGACAACTCCTGAGGAGGTGTCAAGAATCTCAGATCTTCGAATTCGTAAATAAGTGCCTTATCCATTGGGTTAATCCAATAACCTATATCTTGATCAGTCATGCAGCTTAGTGACTGGAAACCAACTGATTATTCATTCTGACTTTGACTGATTTTTTGAAATAAAACAAAAATAAAATAAACCACGTGCTTTCCCAACAAGCTTATTTGCATACTGTGAATAGATAATTAAAAAGATGTTGATCTGACAATCTTATTGATGTACATATATCATATTCTAACCTGAGAATGCATGATCTTAATCAATATGAAATATCCAATATAACCAATCAAAAATTGGATATAGAACCTGGGCTCTTTCACTATTTTTCACCAAACTTAGATGCAAATCTGGTAATGATATGTGATAGAGATTTCTCTCCTGATCTTCCTTACATGAAACTTGATAAATCTGGAAAACAACTAAACTACTGCAAATGTATTGTGGCCCTATAATGAAAAAATTCTTCATATAGATATCTATAGGTTCCAAATAGACTTGACTTATTTCTTGGTGTTTGGAATCAGTCCATTCAACTTCCTGACCTTGTGCTGCATGTGGGGTTTTCAAGTCTTTAAGCATTTCAGGATATGTTTGAATTTCATCTGATGAGTTTTGTATTGATATTTATACTGAACTAGACAATGGGGCAGACTATCTGATCATATCCATGTCATAACAATTTTTGAAATCATTAGGGGTAGATGAAACCTGACTTTGAAAACACAAACCATCCAGCATATCAGCTATAGGGTCATAAAATGTTTTGGATGACTGTGGGATTTTCTTTACTATCATTTCATGGCTTACACTGTGATTCTCAACCAGGATATGACCAAGATTCCCTCTCAAATATTGAAATGAACTAAGCATAAGGGTATGGAATCATAATGGATCAGCTCATTACCTATCATGGGATTTTTGATTTCATCTAAATTTTGACCTTCAAAAAGACTCAAAGGTTGGACCTATGGATCAGTTTTTGTATCATCCCTGTTGTTCTTCCATCATCCATCATCCTTTCTATTTACAATCTGATTGCAATGTTCTCTCAGGAGTGAGGCAAAACACAGGGGCAAGCAATTTGCACTTTCTTGAAATTTGTCTGTATTTTCCTCCTTGCAATCTTGCCTAGTATGCAGGGTTTGATTGTCATCTTGGCATTGTGATAATGGGAATTATTATTCCCATGAAGATAGTGTTGGTTTCTCTGAGCAGTCAACATCAAACCTAGACACATAATCATCAATCTGATGATCATATCCTGGAAATTCATCTACATATGCAAGGTCATCAAACATGCACATCATCTCAGGAGAATTCTCGACCACCATATGATTTTGAATTTCATCTTTGGTTGTATCATGGATTGAGTACATGAAGTAATCATTAGGTGGATCAGAATACTGAGGCTGAATTGGAAAAATATTGGGGACATTGATATTTATCCTTTCTAGCATTAATGGAACATAATGCTTTCGAACAACAAGTTCTTCTTTCCTGTTAATATTATGCATCACTTCATTGATTGTGTCGGTCATAATGTCGAGTTTTATTTCTGAAGATATCGACCGTTCTTTTTCTATTTTTTCTTTCAACAATGCTTCTAACTTTTCCTTTCTGTTAAGTAGGTTAGCTTCCACATCAACTGCAACATTTTTCATTTCTTCAAGGGTTGCAGTGTTCCTTTCTCTTAATTGGAACGCCATCTCTGATTTGAAAGCATCAAGGTAATGCAAGTGAGACAATCCTGGGGGTGGCCTTATATCAACATGCATTGCATGGTATACCTTATTGAACCTGGATGAAAAGTGTTGAATTGTCTCCCCTGGATGTCTTTTAAAATGCTCATACTCTTCTAGGATGAGAAAGATATTTCCCATGATTACCCATTGATCTAGGAAAATTTGTATGAATTGATGGAAGTATCTTATGCTTGCGGTTGGAAGATTCTTAAGCCAATTCTTAACCTTACCTTGAAATGATAAGGCAAACATCCTAATGCAGACATCATCATCTTCCACCTTGAACATATCCAGAAAATCCTCAAGACGTTGGATATGCTTTTCAGTAGTGATCTATACATTTTCTCCATCAAACCTGGGCAAATTATTGGTGTAATTGGAAGGGAGGTCTATTACAGGAAAATTCCCCTACGAACAAGTGGATTTTCTCTTGAACCCTAAATCTCTAAGATCAAGACAGAAAGGTGCTAACTTTGGTCATTGACATCCTTTTAAACCTAGCTAAGTCCATCAAATAGAGAAAAGGAAGTAGATGTACCTTTTTATGATGTTTGTCCTTTCCCAATCCAAGTTGAGCCTTGATCTCCAAGATATTCATCAAGTCTTGCAATCCAATAACAGCAAAGACAAAACAAATTCCTATTCTACCACAATTAATCCAAAACTAGATCTATCTATCAAAGACAAGTTCATGTAGACATACACAACCTTGAAAGAAATCGGCCAAGCACATGTATTAATGAGAACTAGATAGCAATACTTACATCCTTTGATGAAGTTGCAACAACCTCTTCCAGCTCTCCTTGTCCATCCCCTTGCTCAAATAATCAACGATCAAAATGAATATGCCTTCACTGATAATTTTCCCTTATGAGATCATAAGTTTGATGCCTCTAAATTCCCATGTCCTTTTCACCATAAGAAGGCCTCCTTATATAAGCTTGGAGAGACCCAACCACCTTATATATTCTTGGGATAGGTTGAGGATCCTTCTCCATTAGTTTTGGATCTTCCATAAGATCCATCCTTGACCTCAGATTCGAATCCAACTAACTCCAGAGATGAAGGGGATTTTCCCCTGATTTTCCTCAACAACCCAAGATTTCCTCAAATAGCCCAGTGCTCCCTTAGAATGGGGAACAAAGTGTTGCAACTCTCCCCTAAATAAGGGTAGGGAGCGTTGGCACTCCCTGGCAATGGGTAGAGAAGCACTGCCCAAAATTTCCTTAAAAAATCCCAGCGCTCCCCCTGAAGGGTGCACAGAGTGCATGAATGCTCCCCCAAATAAGGGTAGTGAGCACTAACACTCCCTAATAGTGGGTAGGGGAGCACTGGCCTTCAAAATTCATTTTTAAGTCCATTTTTTAATGGAAAAAGATTTGTACTCTTCATAAAATGATTTTTCCTTCTTAAACTAGTCTTTGAAGTGTCCTTGTGATTTCATTCGAGACATGACATAGACAAGATGACTGTATGATGTCTACGATACTTGCGACACTTGTGGCCAAAATGCGACACTTGTAACGACGACAATAGGTCATCATTGAAGTGAGTAATTTTGATGTGTAACAAGGTCATGGAGAATAGGAGGAAAATCTAGGGGCTTGTATCTATCTGAGATCTGTGCAGGTATAGGAGGTAAAGCAAGGGGTTTATATCTGACTGGAATTTCAACTATGGTAGGAGATAAAGCATGAGATTTGTGTCTCACTGGGCTATCTACGGATATTGGAGTGTGTACCAGAGGTATAGGTAAAGGAAGATTCCTTTGATGTTCTTCATATTGAAACTGATCATTATGAATTTCAGTAATAAACTCTTGACCAAGATTATAGTATGAGAGAATATAATTACAAATAAATCCAACAATGTCTTGAATAAAATTTGAACTCAAATACCTGCTCTTTCCAGATTGGTTTGCCATGTTTCAGGTCGTTCCTCCAACAGATTCTTCGAATTGGAACTGATCTGGAGATTGGAGTCACCAGGTGAATGATCTTAGCCTTCTTGTGTCTGATCATTGTCCACCATCATTAATCATATCTGGAACTTGAAGTGCACTACTGGAGAAAGTTCCCCGATATGGTCACCATTATGTTATCACCCTGTAATTTCCCATGCTGAGGAGAAAATCAATAGGGGTAACCACAAAACCACTTGGAGTCAAGGATCTATCCCTCCAAGACTCAAAGAGGGATCTCTCTGTATGATTTAACTTTGTTGGGATGATATATTAGGCTAGTTATGAAGATAGAGGTTTTGTTTTTAGAGTTTTTGGTTGAGACAACAAAAGAGGGCCATTGGGAAAAATGGATTCAAAAGGTCACAAATAATTAAATGAATGAATAACAGAGACATATGTAACCAGGAAAGACAGTCACATTAGAGGATCCTTATAATTTGTGAGAGGGAAAGAGGGAAAGTTCAAGGGTCATTTCAAATGCAAAGCAGAGCTTATATGAATTCTACATTCAAGCTTGAAGGAAAACATAAATATTGTTTCAAGCTAGTACAGGGTGTTAAGAACAAATCCTACGCATCCTCTTCTAATAAACACTACAGAAACAAACAGTATGTAAAATAGGAGAATAACAAGTTACAATAAGAACTTCACCACATGACCATGACACAAGAATGTGGAAAAAAAAAATCTTTGTATTCATCCAAAAAAGTCACTTACAACCTGTTGAACATCTTTACAATAGATGGGGATGTCACCATACCATTCTTCCCTCTAGTTCTAACCATTATGTCAAATTACATTCCATCTTTTATAACTTCTAATTACATATAGATCCTACAACTAGGGGATCAGATCTCCTCCATAACTGATTATAGATATTTTCTATAAATACCTAATTAATACAAAATCACAATATATATCTCATCTCATCTCCTACATCGTACCATATATCCTAAGTATATTACAATATATGGATTTTTACCACTGAAAAGGGTGAAAATCGAAAACGCTTCCTGTTGATTAGGATCCAAAAAGGTAGGGAGAGTAAAACAAAATCCCAAGGAAAGAGCTAAACTTTGACTTTCTTCAAAGAACAAATATGATTCGATATCAACCTTGATAGCAGCATCTTGGAGATGTATTAGCATTGGAAAATTATCTTGGAGATCTGGGAGATCATTGAAAAATATGTTTGTCCTAATCTGTAGGGATCTCTGTGTTTTTTTTTTATGACAGAGCTTTCGACATCTAAGAGACAAAAACACGGTGTATTTAGTTGCCAATATCTGGGACTTGATTTTCGGCATCTAATTTTGGATTTTGCAACTTCCCTTAGCTGGCGAAAATGATAAATGCTCCAGAACTTAGTAAAAAATGGTTTAGTTTGATCATCAATCCTGCTTCATCAATCATGGTCACCTCCTCTCATACAAAGGGCAGCTTCAACCAAAGTATCAAGCCTGAGGTGAGCTTTGGGTTTCAATTTTTTGTGAACAATCTTAAACCTCAATATCTTGTTCATATTCTTTAACCTTCCATTATGTTTAACCAGCTTCTTGTTTTTGTGCTTTGCAGTTTCATACTTGATGGCCAATTGATCTAATGCAAATCCAATTTTGAGGCAAGATTTCTTAAGAGTCTCATTTTCTTTCTTCGGGTGTCTTTCTAACACTTTGAACTCAACAATTTCCTCCTTCAGCTTCTTGACCTTATTTTGTTTTTTGACCTTCTTCTTTGATGGTGTCCCAACTTCTTTAGGGTTTTCCTTTTCCATAGTTGTTTGATTAGCTTCCACTTCTACAGCTGGGGGCTCTGAATCAGAATTAGAATATGGAAAGTTTGGAATATTTGTTGCTGCAGTTTTTCCTTGGTCCTCTTCATGTTTCCCAAATTCTAACTTCTTCTTTTCTTTCTCTGATTTGAAGGGAGAAACCTTGGTGGCAATTTCCACAGGAGACATTGCTCTTCTTTTCCTTTTGTTGGTTTTTGGGGAGGTTAATTCCTGCGAGGGGGTTCCTCCTTTCTTGGGCTGAACCTCTTTCCCAAATTCTCCCCAAAACAACAAAAAGTCCCAAGTTTTGTTCCTCCTACTAAGTTATTCTGAAACTATCAACTTGATCAACCCATGATGGAAAAGACTATTGTTGGCTTCTTTAGGCTTAGCTTGAACTTTAGAAGACATCTTGGCAAGACTCTTGAGAAGGTAAAATGGCATGTTAAGAGGCTTCTTACTTGTGAAATGGAGGAGTAGTTTGAAGTGATAGATCATGGTTCTTCCATACCTCCCCTCACAGGTGATGTAGAGTTGGATCATCTTCAACAAAGTTTGCCATTTATCCTCCAAATAGCTCTTGGGGATATCCTTTTTCCACTTCATATGTTGATGTTCTTCTATGAGGAAAAATATGAAATAAACTTCTTTGGTTGAGGTAGTCTTAAACCACCTTTCTCCTGCACCAAGCATCCTTGTGGAAACTACAACACTGGACTCATCAACTTGCATTACCATAGGACTAAGCTGACCCTTAAAGCCATCAAAGCTCATGGAAAATGCTTCTGTAATACCCTGATGATACCCTTGTATCTTTTGACAAAACCTATAGCATACAGCTTCCTTAAAAAGTTCACAAACCTCAGGATGGGCCTCCAAGTATGAAATTTCCTGCAAATCCTTTCTCAACAAGGCGCCTCCTATTGAGCTCTTCATTACCAAAATTCCTTAAAACACCTTTAACAGAAACTGTACATCTTACAAAGTATTTAGGCTATGTGAAGGTGAATGATGGACTTGGATGATCATCGAGGTGGAGGTAGAATAGTGAGAAACGAGGATAGAGTCGAAGGATGAAGGGTTTTGGGTACCTGTGCACAGCATTAAAACAATCACAAACTGATAATCGACAGATTCAAAGCATAGGAAGGTAACTGATCATTTTTCAGGATCAAGTGAATTTAATGGGCACGATCCAGGTTATGATTGCTTGATTTGAACAATAGATGGACGAATCATGATTCCTTTCTGGAGATCGGGTGAATCATTGTTGTAAATGGTTTTGGCAGCAACCAATAAATCATGACCTACATACAATCGTTGATCTGGGAATGAAAAGACTCTTTCAAACCCTGGCGATATTCATAACTTATGGAAGCTAACGATAGGCGTGAATAAGCCGTTTAGAAACCGAAATTTTTAATCGGTAGCTAACGGCTATAAGATATTTCTCTTTTAGCTACCAAAAACCAAACTTTCTGCCCCAATTGAGATATAACCAAATTCGTGAAGACAATTGATTTAACCACTTTAAACCCTCACAATATCATCGATGTGCATCATAATTACTACCCACCATGTGACAACACTAGGTATACCTATATATTTGATTTAAAGCATGGATATACCGCTAGGCCATTACACTTGAGCACCTTATCATGAAAACATTTTCAACCTGATCAGAAAATACCCAAATTGATAACTGGAGAATAGATGACTATATCATAGGACCCTAACAGATCCCTCTTTCCATTTTTATTCTTATCTTCTCTTAGCATAGTAACTTCACACTAATGAGGGTCTTTTAAAGGGTTTAAGTGGAATCCCTCTTCTCTTATTAATTTAGGGGTAGGTGCTCTTCTCTATTGCATGGATAGGTTCTTTAAACCTTCTTGTGTTCTTTCAACCTCGACAACTAGTTCTCTAGCCCTTAGTTGCTTCGACTTGTCCTCCTATTCTTATATTAAACGCGTTATTCTCGTAGCCATGAAATCCCTTAATTCTTGATTTTTATGTTCTATAGCTTCCTCTTCTTCTTTCCTTTGGATCTAATCTTTATCAATCTAGGTCCTTCCTAAAAAAAGTGCAAAAGGAGTGATGTTCTCAACGAACTTAATGACCTCAAATTCTTCTCTCGTCGATGCTCCATGAGCAACCATAGGTACCTGAGTAAGTCTTCCACATAGGGTTATCATCTTTCCTTTAAACAATCCTATCCTTCCCAATGATTGAATCGTAGCAGGGTTTCCCAAAATTTCCCAAGTACTTTCTATCAAGATATTCACCTGTGTTTCCTCATCCAGAACAGAGTCTATGTCGAAGTCTCCTATTATTATTTCTATGCACTCCTTCTCTTTTAAGATCTCTGGTAAATTGATGTCTCTGTGATCACTCAGGGTTTCTTTCATCTGCAATAATATACCCTCTGATTATTTTTGGTGTTCTAGCATATCCGTAGTGTCTTCACCTTCTTTATTGTTTTCTTGTCTCATATTCATCTTTTCAACTTTAACAATCATTCTGGGACAATCCAAAACCTCATGACCAAAAAATTTACAACAAAGACAAATAGGACCTATACTAGGGCATTCCTTAGCAAGATGTCTTGGTCTTCTGCAACTATAACAAAGATTCAATCCTCTCTTTCTCTTAAATGATCCCCAACCTTCCCTGTATTGTGCACTGTGATCACAATGATGAACCTGCAAAAAATTCTTTCTAGGATCTTGCATCCACTTGTTAGTCCAAAACTTATTTCTATGCATAGGAATAACATATCTTTCATTATTTCTATAAGATTTATGCATATCAAATCTTCTCTCTTATATTTGTTCCCTAGTTTTCAGACTAGGACAAAATCTATCAAACATACCTAGATCCATTCTTTCGAGACAAAAAATTTCACTTATCTTACCTTTACTAGAGCACAAAGATTTAAGATCTTACCTCTTTTCTTCAGATCTGATTCCCTTCTTAGAAAGAAGCTTCATAATTCAAGTAGAATGTTGCGCACTACAACAATAGATCTACACACAAATATTTCTCTTTTCTTCAGTTCCCAACAATCACAGTTTTGGGTCCTGGCAACAAAACCATTTGTTGGCACAGGGGAAGACCCAGGGTTCAACACTTCAACAGTGAACCAACAAAACCCTAACTACTAACCCTTTCGGAAACACCTGCTAAGAACATGAAGTCTCACCCGAGGTAGAGGCAAGGGGGGTTGCAGGACTCAAGTGTCTACAACTTAGCTGGGACACAGATATGTGATCACAATACTTAACATAGCACTTAGCCAATAATATTCATTAGTCTTTAACCCCTATACACATCACAGATTAAAACCCTAATTACATAACAACGTAGTATTAACCAAGATCTAATACTTTCATTCACTTATCACATAAAATTAAGTCAGATCTAACATTCATTCACATCATAAAGCACTAAGAATCAACCGAATCTATCATACATCTAGATTAAGAAAATAAGTACATAAACAAAATGAACACCATAGCACAAAACACATTGACACAAGATATATGTGAGTCACCCTAGTGTGGGGCTACATCCACCAATATTCTTCTCTTCTTATTAGTCTCTTCCAATCTTCTTACATGCACCAAGACACAACGCCAACTCTGCATAGGAAAGGAGATATATGTTCCCCTCGCTAGATCTTCCTTCCCTGAGTTAGGTTCAATCACAGAGCCTCTACACATTCTATGCACAAAACATTTTCACTTAGCTCTGCAAACCTTAACACATCCATGCACAAAACCAACTAGCCATGCACTAAGTCAATCAATGACTAGTAACTACTAGGTCTACTTCTTACATCACCTAGATACTTATCTATAAATTACAAAAGGGGCCTAAACATGGGTAAGACCCATGGGCCAACATCCCATACCCGTTACATAAACCCAAAAATCCCACAAAAGGGGGTGAGATCCCACGATCTCCGCTTTGCCTGGGTGCTCTGTCTTTGACCAGCCTGTCGAAGTCCCAAAAATGGTCAAACATGGCCAAGTTTCTCCAAAAATTGGTCGAAGGCCAACAATCTTATATACTGATATATACTCCAAAGTATCTATTTACAACGAGTCTAGACAAATTCTCAAAGATGAACCTCTATAGTCACCAGGATTGAACCCCCTCTTTCTCATTACAATATCATGAAATATATATATGTCTAAAATAATCCATCTCAGATAAAAACAGTTCCAAATTTATAGGAAGAAATCTTCCAAAAATAGAAAAAATAAAGATAGCTTTAAAAGGCTCAACACTTGAGAGAATAGGTGTTGAATTGTTGGATACTTAATGTATGACTCTTGTCCACTAAATCTGCATTTGACTACCACATAATATGGAACTGTCCCTTTGACTGCTTAACTGTCTTCCAGGTATCCTTGAAAATCTTCCTTGAAATATATAATTAATAAACTTAATACCCTTAAATCCTGATGGGTACTTTGCCACTTGTATATTGGATGAAACAAAATGACTCAATATGATATTTAAAAAAATTGGTCAATTGATTCCGAGAATCTTTCTTTCCAACTTGATGTAACTCACATACCTTTCCATTTGTCTTGAATAGTTTCAATCTACCAGGTGTGCTTAATCAATAAATATTTTGCCACATAAGATGTGGATCTCAATGATTTACTGGTGCTCCAATTTAATACTTGCTATTCTTTCTCCTAGGATCGAGAATCGGTTTTCTTTCTTATTGGAAAAATGACAGGTCACGCAGATTTCCAAACTACTTTCTGACATGCTCTACAAGAAGTGCATGTGCAGGATCACATTCATTTTGGATGCCACAATTTACAATACCGATTGCAAGCAAGACTCCATCAGTCACATGAGTATCATTGTTACTAAAGTACTTGTCTATTTGTGTAAGGCCAACATCGATATCCCAAAGAAGAATCAAACTCAAACTTACAACAACATTTGCCACTTATATCCTTGGACTACTTTTAACTTCTCAATATAAATTCTGAAATCACTTGAGAATCTATGTTTATGGAATGGATGACTTGCCTCTGTGTGTTAGAGTATGAGAAAACTTGGAGTCTAGAACATTTATCATCTGCATAGTGGATGTCAAGCACAATGAGGCTAGTTATGAGGATAGAGGGTTTTTTTTTAGATTTTTTGGTTGAGACAAGAAAAGAGGGCCATTGGGAAAAATGGATTCAAAAGGTCACACATAATTAAATGAATGAATACCATAGACATATGTAACCAGGAAAGACAGTCACATCAATGGATCCTTATAATTTTTGAGATGGAAAGAGGAAAAGGTCAGGGGTCATTTCAAATGCACAATAGAGCTTATCTGAATTCTACATTCAAACTTGGAGGAAAACATAAATATTGTTTCAAGCTAGTACAGGGTGTTAAGAAAAAATCTTGTGAATCCTCTTCTAGTAAACAATACAGAAAGAAACAATATGTAAAACAAGAGAATAATAAGTTAAAATAATAAGCACTTCACCACATGATCATGACACAAGAATCTGGAAACAAAATATCTTTGTATTCATCCAAAAGAGTCACTTATAGCCTGTTGAACATCTTTACAATAGATGCGGATGTCACCATACCATTCTTCCCTCTAGATCTAACCCCTATGTCAAATTACATTCCATCTTTTATAACTTCTAATTACATCCAGATCTTACAACTAGGGGATCCGATCTCCTCCATAAATGATTATAGATATTTTTTGTAAATAGATAATTAATAGAAAATCACAATAGAGATCTCATCTCATCTCCTAGATCATACCATATATCCTAAGTCTATTACAATATGTGTATTTTTACCACTGAAAAGGGTAAAAATTGAAAAAGCTTCCTGTTGATTAGGATCCAAAAAGGTAGGGAGAGTAAAACAAAATCCCAAGGAAAGAGATAAACTTTGGCATTCTTCAAAGACCAAATATGATTCGATATCAACCTTGATAGCAACATCTTAGAGATGTATTGGCATTGGAAAATTATCCTGGAGATCTGGGAGATCATTGAAAAATATGTTTGTCCTGATCTGTAGGGATCTTTGTCTTTTCTGATGATGACAGATATTTCAACAGCTAAGAGACCAAAATAGGGTGTATTTAGCTGTTGATATCCTGGACTTGATTTTTGACATCTAATTTTGGATTTTGCAACTGCCCTTAGCTGGCGAAAATGATAATTTCTCCAGAACGTAGTAAAAAATGGTTTAGTTTGATCCTCAATCCTTCTTCATCAATCATGGTCACCTCCTCTCATACCAAGGGCATCTTCAACCAAGGTATCAATCCTGAGGTGAGCTTTGGGTTTCAAATTTTTGTGAACAATCTTAAACCTCAACATCTTGCTCATATTCTTTAACCTGTCATTTTGTTTAACTAGCTTCTTGTTTTTATGCTTTGCAGTTTCATACTTGATGGCCAATTGATCTAATGCAGATCCAATTTTGAGGGAAGATTTATTAAGAGTCTCATTTTCTTTCTTCAGGTGTCTTTCTAACACTTTGAAGTCAACAATTTCCTCCTTCAACTTTTGATCTTAGTTTGTTTGTTGACCTTCTTCTTTGATGGTGTCCAAACTTCTTCAGGGTTTTCCTTTTCCATAGTTGTTGGATCAGCTTCCATTTTTATAGCTGGGGGCTCTGAATCAGAATCAAAATATGGCAAGTTCAGGATATTTGTTGTTGTAGTTTTTCCTTGGTCCTCTTCCTATTTCCCAAATTCTAACTTCTTCTTTTCTTTCTCTGATTTGGAGGGAGAAACCTTGGTGGAAATTTCCACAGGATACAATGCTCTTCTTTTCCTTTTGTTGGTTTTTGGGGAGGTTAATTCCTATGAGGGGGTTCCTCCTTTCTTGGGATGAACCTCTTTCCCAAATTCTCCCCAAAACAATAAAATGTCCCAAGTTTTGTTCCTCCTGCTAAGCTCTTCTGACACTATCAACTTGATCAACCCAGGATGGAAAATACTATTGTTGGATTCCTTAGGCTTGGCTTGAACTTTAGAAGACATCTTGGCAAGACACTTGAGAAGGTAAAATGGAATGTTAAGAGGCTTCTTACCTATGAAATGGAGGATCAGTATGAAGTGATAGATCATGGTTCTTCCATACCTCCCTTCACAGGTGATGTAGACCTGGATCATCTACAACAAAGTTTTCCATTTATTCTCCAAAGATCTCTTGGGGATATCCTTCTGCCACTTCATATGTTGATGTTCTTCTTTGAGGAAAAATATGAAATCAACTTCTTTGGTTGAGGTAGTCTTAAACCACCTTTCTTTTGCACCAAGCATCTCTC
>SNQJ01S0014022.1:56124-122281 GCA_010110895.2 Picea sitchensis
CTTGTGTGTTGATTTTTTAAATCTCAACAAGTGTTCTCTAAAGGACAATTACCACATCCCCAAGATGGATCATATTTTACAGACAGTGGTAGGTGCCCACGGGATTTCCTTGTTAGATGGATACTCTGGTTATAACTAGATAGCGGTGTGTGAAGAGGACAAAGAAAAAATAGCATTCACCACTCCATGGGAAACATTCATGTGCGATAAGATTCCTTTGGGGTTGGTGAACACAGGGGGCCACTTTTCAGAGGGCCATGGACATAGATTTCGTGGGAAAAAAAAACAAATTTATGGTTATATATTTGGATGAGATCACCATTTTATCCAATTCTAATGATGAACATTTGCAGCATCTGGAGTAGGTTTTCCAGAAATGCAGGAGATAAGGAATATCTCTGAATCCTAGGAAGTCCCACTTTGTCATGCTAGAAGGAAATCTCCTGGGCCACATCATATCAGCAGGAGGTATAAAAATTGATCCGAAGCAAGTTTATTCCATTCAAGAGATCGAAATCCCCAGAAATAAAAAGGATATCCAATATTTCATTGGCAAGATAAACTTCCTAAGGTGCTTTGTGCCAAATTTAGTTGAAATCCTGAAGCCTATCACTAACATGTTGAAGAAAGATGTCGTGATAAAATGGTCACTAGAGGAAAAATAAGCATTCCAAAGGATCAAGAAAGCTTTAGTTGAAACCCCTGTATTAGCCAACCCTCACTATGCCAAATCTTTCTTCATCTTCTCTTTCTCTTCCGAGGAAACCATTGTTGTTGTACTACTGCAGAAAAATGGAGAAGGGAATGAACCCATAGCCTTTTTTACAAATCCCTCCGAGATGTTGAGCTGAAGTATGATATATTAGAAACCAAGCTTATGCATTGGTCAAACCACTCAAGGCCTTCAGGGTATATGTGTTACAGTCTATCATAATAGACTTTGTTCCCAATAGTAGTGTCAAAGAGATTCTGGTCCAGCCAGACATTGAGGGGAAAAGAGGGAAGTGGATTGTCAAACTATTGGAGTATGACCTGCACATAAAATCGACCAAGATAATTAAGGGACAAGGACTTGCCAATTTTTTATTAGAATCAAATTTTAAGGTGATATAATTACATCAAATCTTCACCCAATCAGAGGCACCCATCATACAGCCTGGACAAGACAACATGCAGGTATTTGAAAATTACTCCTCTTCAACTTGGTATAGAAACATCATTTATTTTTTGCAGCATCTTGAATTTCCACCAAATGTGAAGAAGACAAAGGCCAGGTCTCTCAAATTGAAGGCTATCAAATTCTACATTTCAAACCAGAACTTGTATTGGAGGGATCCTACTGGCATCCTATTAAAATTCCTTGATGAAAATGAAGCCAAACAAGTCACAATAGAAATGCATACAGGATTATGTGGAGGACATAAGAACTGGAAGGCCACAGCTCTCAAGATCCTAAGGGAAGGTTACTACTGGCCCACCCTTTTCTCTGATATATTTACTACTGTTAGGGCCTGCAATGAATGTCATAAATTTGCAGGAAAACAAAACTTACTATCACTACCCCTAAAACCTATCACTGCCAGTGGTCCATTTCAACAATGGGGGTTATAATTCATAGGTGAGATAAACCCATCCTCCAGTGGGAAGCACAAGTGGATTCTCACTACCACCGACTATTTCACCAAGTGGATCAATGTTGTGCCCACTAGGAATGCCACTGACAAGGTGATCATGAATTTCCTGGAAACGAATATTTTTCCCAGATTCGGCTTCCCCGGCAAGATTATAACAGACAATGCCCAAGCATTCAAGTCCAAATCCATGATTGACTTCTATGGAAGTCATAAAAATTCCTTCACACATTCCATGCCTTGTTACCCTTAGGGAAATGGTCTGGCAGAGTCATAAAAAAAAACTCTCATCAGGATTATCAAGAAGTTGTTGACCTAAAACAAGAAATCTTGGGACTCTAAACTCAAGTATGCTTTGTGGGCCGACAGGATCAGCACCAAGAAGTCTTTGGGAACCTCACCATTTCAGCTTGTCTATGGTGTAGACATTGTTTTTCCCACCCATCTTGGTATACCAGTCCTAAAATTCTTACAGGAAGAGATTGAGGAGCCAAATGACATCCAAAAGAGAATCTTCCAGATTATAGAGGCTCAACAAAAGTGAGAAGCACTAGATCAGAGGACCAAAGCATACCAGAGAAATATCAAATCATCCTTTGAAAAGAAAACCAAGAAGGATATATTTCAAGAAGGTGACCTGGTCTTGAGGTGGGATGCCAAAATGGATGACAAGTCCAAGAACGGTAAGTTCGATAACCTCTAGTTTGGCCCTTTCAAGGTGGTTGAGGTTTTGGACAATAACACATTTATCTTGCACAATCTAGATGATGTAGAGATCTTCGGAGGCCCAGTAAATGGGCACTTCCTGAAACACTATTTTTTTTAAGGATGAGGGAAGGTCCCTCTTGTACCATAGATTCTTTCCTTTTATTTTTTCATTTGATTAGTTAGTTGTGTGTGAATAAAGACTCCATAGCCCAACAAAGGCATTGGGGCGTAGCTACAGTTTCAAATTTCAGTCTGAATAAGGACTCCATAGCCCAACAAAGGCACTAGGGTTAGCTTCAGTGTTAATTTTCAGAGATGCATGGCTAAGAGACAATGGAAAAGGTACATGGAAGGCAGACAGAATAGAGGTAAGAAAAGGGAGGTGGGAGCAAGTTATTAAATTCAAAGGCACTGATATGTTGTTCTTAGCACCTCACAGGGAAGTGTTATCCCCGGTTGGAGCCAATGCTATAACCTAGGTCTGCACCCATGCCCCTCCTCTCTCATTTCCCTATGCCTTCATCAAACATTTCCTCTTATGGTTAGTGAAGTCGGTTTCCCATTACTAAGTGACTTGGATTTTATCATTTCTTTCTTGATTGAGTCTTCATGCATTTTGTTTCTATTTTTATTTTTCTTGAAGGATAATTGCATGTCGTTATTTGGTTCAGAATGTTTTTCATCATGTTTTCCATTGATTGAGCTCACAGCAGGTCAACCAAGCCTTTTTGTATGCACAGCGAATGCCCGTGGACAAAACACAGCAAATCAAAGCAATCCAATTCGGGCTTAGAATTTAAGCCAAACAGTCAAGTCAAGTCTTCAATGGTGGAGATCCAATAATCGATGCAGATCAACGGCTCTCTTGCATTTGGAGTCTCAAAATCACGTAGGTTTTAACAAGATTGACTTCATGACTTCAGCGCTCAGGCATCTAAAAATTCCTTTGGTTCAAATCTTTCAAAGTACTGGAGCCCCGAAGTGTCGAAGTGGGCCCTCACTGCCACGTCACTTCGCAAGTTCATTCATCCGGGAGGTTTTGGTCCAGAGAAAGCAAAGAGAAAAGTGTCGAAGTGATGAAGTTTCAAAGACACATGGCACTAATCAGTCATGAAACATGGCACTCATTTTTAGGTCAATTGGTTGCATCATTCACCCATTTCTGAGTGACATGTGTCACTCTCTTTTCATGACACGTCGATACAGTGATGTCGTGTGGACACGTTAGATCAGGGTCGTACCACTTTAGGATTTTTTTCAACTTAGCATAGGCCGAAGTCACCGAAGGGTTGGAGTCACGAACTCTCAAAGTATTTATGGTAAAATAGTCTTAATCTCAGATCAATTAGCAATAATCACGAGTTAATGACTTTGGGAGAAAGTCACTTCAGGATATTTTCATGCTTTGCAATCCAAAACTCTCGAGCATTGAAGTGTAGAAGCACGCGGGACTCATCTGTCAGGAATTTTGGCGCTCATCAGTGGAGACATGTGGCTTCCATCTGGACATGACACGTGGCACTCATTTCTAGTCATTTGGGTTCCATCATCTGCTCATTTTTTGAGTGACATGTGTTGCTCTCCTTATGTGACACATTAGCAGCTATGACATCATATGACATCAAGCCACCACGTCACTTCACAACATTATCACTTTGGGATTTTTTCATGCTCTGCACTCTGAAGCCCCTGAACGTCGAAGTTCTGAAGTGGCTCACCGATATTTATTGCATATTTGAAATATTTAAAAAGGGGCGCCAAACCAGGAACGGGGAAACTACACGTCAAGACTCCAGAAAAGTGAAACATGACTTGCTTTTGTCCTCAAAAATATAACTGGGGCAAAGACATAACCACACTTCCAATTGTTTCCAGTGGCCTCCAACATCGCATGTGCATGCCATGATCAATACATAACTTATTTATGTCACTCTTGTTCTTTTTTGTCAGATCTCAGTTCACTCCAACGCATGCATTAGTCTAGTTTCATTGCTAGTAGCGATTTTCAATTGTTTAGTTCAAGACTTGTTTAGTTTAAGATATAATAAGTGGTCTTCTATGTGTGATAAGAACCGCTCCTTTTTGTTAATTCAAGTTCAGAGTATTCATTAACATACTCCAACAGTGTGTTTTAGTTAAGTTAATAAGTTGTTTAACGAAAGATGTGGTAGATTTAAGCCCCAGTTCCACATTGGTCAAGGGCCTCTGCATTTCTGATAATATGCAGTTTTTGTATGTTTTGAGGGTTCAGGATTTTAGGGAAAGAAATCAATACAACAACTGGTTGGACCCATTTTGTGCATGGACTAAATATCTCTACCTAGTGAAGATACTATTGATGACAGTGTGTTTGTGTCCAAATTTGTATGTGTTTCTTATCTTGAAAACAATTTTGATTTGTGTGAAGTACATTTACTTTCCCTCAACTATTGTGTAACTTGTCTTTATTAATATGAAACTTGTGATAACAACTATGCTTTGATGAATATTTTTTTTTATTGCAACCTGTGGGAGTAATTGTTTTTTTGATACATGTTTAATGCCTTGAAATGATATTTTAAGTATTAAACTTCTTGTAGCAGATTATTCATTGAGTGGTTTGTTGTTTCCCTTAGCTTTTACCTCTATTACTTCACTTGTCTGTCATTAGTGTGCCACCAGCCAAGGAGGAACCTCATCCATATCACTTTTCCAACCCAACCATGCTCTTGTCTTGGTAAAACCAACCCTATAATTGACCAACAAAACCCAAAAAATCAACCATTCTAAACTTAAGGTGGTCTAGCTCTGCCCTTTACCAGTCAGGTGCAGACTTTAGGACCAACAATCGACACGAAACTGACATAGGAAAGTGATGTAAGATGGTGAATCAAATGAGTATGGACTAAAACGGGAAATGGAAATTGGAAATACTACAGATGGATGGTTTGAATTGAAACTTCCCTTGAACATGATGAGGCACGACAACTGACTTGGCGGCATTGACTTAACGAGTACCAACAATATAATGTGATGGAAATAAGAAAACTCTTCAACTAGATGAAAAAGTATGGAGACACATCGAATTGGTATGACTCATAGACAAGCAGATTACCCAACTGTAAGACAAGACACAAACATGTGTCATGTTCAAGGGCAACAATAGTTGCCATAAAGGATTCCCAAAATCTTGACCCACTTCCTTCAATTTTTCCCCCACCCACATAGATGAGTAACTCTTTTTCATTTAATGAGCTCAAGGAGGGTAACACATGCTCGATATAACTCACCTTCAATAAGTTCCTCTTCCTTTATTTAATGAACTGGAAGAAGAAAGGGTTCGTTCCCATATGGTTCCTTAAATGTGTAGTTTAGCAAGTCCAAAGAAAGAAAACTCGGGGTTTTTTCATGTTTAGAGAGTCTGAAAAGAAATTAAAGGCAACTCTATGGTTGTCCTTTTTTGTGATGTTTATTCTTCGAGGTCCAAAAAAGTATAAAAGCATACGACAAAGAAATCTTCTAATCATGCTTGATTAGAGTGTTCATTTTTTGTAATTAGTCTCGCGAGATCTAAAAAGAGATAAACTATCACCTGAAATACACCCTTTCAAACCTTTTAATGAGTGTGAAAGGAAGCAAGATCACTCGACAATATTTTCATGTTTAGAGAGTCTGAAAAGAGCTTAAAGGATACTCTAAAGAGTTCATTTTTCGTATAACCTTTACGAGTCTGAAAAGGTAATAAAAGTATACTCGGTCACATTATCACGTATTTACGAGCATGAGAAAGAACAAAGACTAAGCTCGGTAACTTATTCTCATGTATTTACAAGCACGAGAAAGAACAAAGACTAAGATCATTCTAGAAAAATACTACTACGTTATGATGGGAATGACCTTCGAACGAGGATCACTCCTAGCAGTGTGTCTCTCTAGAGGTAGTTTTCCCCCAACTTCTTTGGCAGAATTTGGTGGTTTTTCTCCAGCATGATGTCCAGAGGCCAAAAACTTCCCCCCCAAGCGTCGTTTCCTCTAGAGACTCTTCTTATTTCCTCTTTTAGGTTTCTGGTTACTAATGGAAACATTTTCACTAGTCGAAGTAAAAGAAGGTTCACATACTCGATCCAAAGTGAGAATCGATCGTAAAGGAGGGGGTGTTATTTCATTTTTTAAGGAACTTGACAGAGACAATGAACTATGCTCGTCGAGACCGGGTACTACCAAAGGAAGAGATGAATCGAATGGTTTTTGTACCTGAGTCGAAATCATGTTTAAGGTGGCAACCTATGCGGTGGGAGGAGCAGGAAAAGGAAAAACCCCCATGAGCGAGGAATCCTTGAGAAAACCTACACCTACACTCTCAAAATGAGTATGTCCGAGAAAAGGGACATTATTTGTTGCGACATTGTTGAGATATGGAGTTGCATACTCAAGTTGGTCAACGGTCATAATCTTTCCTTGATGGGGAAATTGTAAGATACAGAACACCGAAGATGCAATGACAGTCATTGCATAGAACCAACTACAACCAAGTAACAAATTATAATCCAGGGGTGCATCAACTACTTCAATATCAACCGAAACAGTCTTAACCTTCAAAGTCACAACGAAATATTGCAAGAGTCCGTGAGTTTGGAAACCATGTCCATCAAACGCTTTCAGGGTGGTAGGGAACGTGATAAGTGTAGGAGAACCAAGGGATCTCCAACAAGGCAAAGACATGACATAGGTTGAGGCTCCCTCATCCAAAACAGTATGATGGATGTTCTTTCCACCAACCAAAACTTGAATTTGGAATGCTAAGTGGTGGGAGACTTTCTCCTTAAAATAATTCAAGTTAAATGTAATCAAGTTCGACTCCTCAGGATCCATGGCTCCAATAGCTGACAAAAGGGTTCTATGTTGATTTGGACAGTGTTGTAGAACTTCGATGGTTGACATAGCACAAGGATCTTGCATCAAATATTTAATAATGTTGTAGTTTTGGGCAGCATGGGCATTTGGATTAAATGTCTCTTTTCGAATTATTCTCTTGGGCAGGCACAATACTGTGTTATAAATTGGCTTCTCAATCTGAAGAGGATTGGAAGATGGATGAGGAGTGTAGTTAGAAGGTTGGTCGACATACTTCCCTTTAGTCTTATCACCTAGAGGAGTTTCATAGGTATTTACACGAGTTGTGAAATTAACCATATTAAACATGTAAACCTCATAGGCGCTTGTGGAAGCATCCCCATGGTGGGAATGAGCTGGGTTGCCTCCTTGCGGATGGACATGGTTTTATGAAACCAAATGTTTTTAATGAACTAGTTGGGAGGTACCCTTCATAAATTTAGTGACAATGGTCTTCCTCACAAATCATACAAGGAGATTTAGGTTTCCTTGTCGGTTGAGTATCAACAAACTTAGGATTTTCCTACTCGTTAGAAGGCTTCTTGGATTTTCCCTTGTTTTTCTTCTTACCTCCTAGTTGTGGAGATGAAGTGGATTGGATTGCATTCACCTTGGAGGTTTGAGCAACAGCAGAAGTAGTTGTGGTGTCAGGAACAGAACTAGGTTCCAGAGAAGGTCTTGATGGATCATTCGACAGACGAGGAGCGTTAGGGATCAGATCATAAAGTGTGCCAGACTGGGAGTAAACCAATCTGGGAGGAGTTGGTTTAGAATTGGAGCTTTAATCAACCATCTCCATCGTCTCCACTCATGAATATGATCAGATATGTGGGTGGAAGAGGATTGCTGGAGAGATATCAAAAGTTATGTATCGGTCTCGTACCGTATAGGAAACTGAAAATGCATCAGTAAATCCATGACAAGTGAGTTAAAGTCGACAAAAGAGTTACACGATAGTTAAATATACCATTTTGTTGTCGCACCTGTAAGTGTTCTCCAAAAAATTCTAAGATGAATGGAATCGTCCATCAAAAAGTTTGAAGAACACCATAAGTGGAAAGTAATAACATGATTGTTAGGATCCTCCCCGGGTTTTCCGTCAAATTTCGGAATGTCGGACGGTAATTTGGCAGGGAAGGTGGGCCAAAACAGGGCATGAAGGATGGGATCGTTTCTTAAACGCGACAGATCTGGAAGATCTAACGTATCCAAGAACAATAGTTTTTGGTTAGGTAGTTGATATTGGTGATAACCATATTGCGTAGGAACACTAGTAGGACCGTATCTAGGTTGTGGTGAGGTGACAAAACTAGATGGTCCTCCCTTATACGGTGGTTGTCCAGGTTGTCCACCTATGTAAGGTGGTTGTCATGTTTGTCTACCCATGTACTATGATTGAACAGATGGACCTCCTACATACTACAGTTGACCTGTTGGTCCCCCTATGTATGGAGGTGGAAGGGATTGTTTCATTTGAATCGTGGGGTTTATGGAATGAAAGAGTATAGTTCCTTCTGGAGGAATGCATGTCAGATTGGGTTGAGTCTACAAAGGATTCGAAACTCTTGGATATGGATTTCTAGGATACAGACCAATGGTAGTAGGGATAGAACGACTTGCAGGAGTGGTTTTCCCCCATGCTTGTTGATGTTGCAACCATGTAGGTTTCCCCATAGTAAAAAGTTTCCCTGCAACTGAAGGTTGCCCCCCAGCTGAAGGTTGGCCTCCCATTGAAGATTGTCCTCCAATGTAGGGAGTACTAATTTTTTATATGTGAGATGGAGGTTGAATATCTTGTGTAACCATGGTTGTGTGAATGACTTGATTGTTGGCCATTCGACCGATGGGATGACCAAGTAAATCACTTGGCGTGTGCATGTGTGGAAAAAATGAAGCAGGAATATTACCTGGCTCATGTGCAAGAGGAGATAAATACACAAGTGGTTGAATCAAGGTCACTTGGGTCACCGATGTTTCTGGTAAACAATGAGAACTAGCAGTAGAAACTATAGGATTTGTGGAAAAAAATGAATTCCCAATTCCTTTAGGAAAATAAAAAATTGGTGGGTTCATGCCAAAATATGGTGTAATTATGGAACCGGACGGTAAACAGTAAGAAGAATAAGAATCATCGTATCTCATGGGTGGTGGATCAAAGAGTGGTTTTCCAAGTGGATTATTAAATGGAGTATTCACAACATATGCCAAGATTTCTACGAAGTTTGGGACCGGTTCTTCAACGTGATATCCACTTCCAGGAGAGACGCTCCCAGTTTTAGAAGTGTGATCTGCGATCACTGCTTCATAAGAAAGATTATGTTGTGGTTCTTGAGTATCAAGTTCCATGCCTTTTATACTATGAATTTTTTTATCCTAAGGCTAACTATGAAAAAAAAATAAACACACTCCTATGAAAACTAAAAGCAATCAACCAAGCAACAACAAATTTAACGATCTTTCGAAAATGAGATATCAAGTCGCCAGAGAAGAAGTGAGAATAAGTTACCCTGACCTCCACATAACAACCCCTCTCAGTGAAAGCAACCCTCTCTTTCACAAGATCACCCTCCAACGGTACTGAGAGTGTGATATGATGTCTTCCCTAGGTACCGTGGGAATCCCCTCACAGTCACCTATGTAGGTACCTAGGAAAGGCCACTAAGGTTACCAACTCGTAGTCATCCTCCAGGGGGATTTTAGTTGACAATCGAGACCAAACATATGGGTAGGATATCAAAGTTTGAAGCTCTTCAAGAGAACTGAAGACAAGTGAACTGGTAGGACTCCAGAGGACCCTGAACGGATTCGGATTTCACGAAGCACCGAGACCGAATGAAACCAGTGGCTTCTCAAGAACAACCCCCAATATACGATATTTCATCTACGATTGGTTAACCTTTGGAGGGGTAATATTCACTTCTCTCCCACACATGACCTTGTGTTTATCTGATGTATGAGAGGGGGTTCCCGGATATGCTTATAAAAAAGTTGGATTTATACGCTCTTTAGTGTTCTACATTCTCTTTAGTAGTCTTGGGAAATTTACTCACTTCACCTAGTCCAAAGACCCTAATCCTAAGCTATTGTTGTTGTACGAAAAACAAAAAATATTCGAGTTGATTTTATTAGCACGTGGTTGATTTTAATGGCTTTTAACTCAAAGGGTTCACAGACATGAAATTGATGATGTGTAAGAGACTTGACTCCAAAAGAGTGCTACGCAGTTCCTTCTTTCGATGAATTCTACGTATGGGAAGGAGAAGAGTTCTATTCTTCTTGATACAAGAAAGCACTCAAAATAATGAAACTTTCAATTTATGGGATCAATATGATGCCAAAATACCAAGCAAATGTTTTTGAAAACCGAAATGCACTTGCAAAACTAGTTATTTTTCCCAAACATAAACCAAAGAAAACTTCCTAATGAATGCACAATTTCTTCGATTGATTAACTATGCAAGGAGATATGCAAACTTTTTGCTTCTTAACTTTTATATGAAAGAGATATAAGTTTGATACAAAGAACTATGAGGAAAAAAGTAATCAAATAAAGAGCACTCAAAGTAATGAGAACTAAAAGAAAACAAGTAGGGAATAACATGTTCAATCAAGAACTCAATGATGCAAAAGAGAAAGAAAACAAACACTCATGAAAATCCTCAAATGATGAGCAACAAGAAATAGAAATCAATATAGGTTTTCATAAGAGTCCTAATCATCCATAAAAGAGAGATGCTTCAAATGAATACAAGAAGGCTCAATACCAAGCAACCTTTGCAAACAATAGTTCATGAACAGTTCTAAACATTCAATATGAAAGCTTTACGAGATGAATATCAGATAAACTCAAAAGGAAAACAGAACCAAGAGATCATGTTAACCCAAGGGGATCACAACTAAGAGAAAACTTTCAAACTCAAAGGATAAAAAAAAGAGAATGATAAATGGCCAACTCTTAGAAAAACAAAGTCAAGAGTATTCAAAGGTCTCTAAGCAAAAATCTCCTCGGGATTAGAATGAGAAAAAGTGAGCAGAAGGGGGAAGAAAAACCCAGAAAAGGAGATCAGTACTCCTGTTTCCAAGGGGATAGAGTGCTATAGCTCTCTGGTATACACTATAGGTGAGCATTGATAATAGATCAATGCTATGGTATACATAACAAAGGAGCGCTACCCTTCCCAAAAACTCATAAATAAGGCTTAAAACTCGGAAAATTTTGCAAAAAAAATTGTGAAATCTTCAATGAAGAAGAGAGAAATGGAAGTAGATCAAAAATAAACAATAAATATGATATAAAGGTGGGAAAAATCTCAAACTATCCAAGGAAAGACAAGTCAATGTCCCTCCTCAGTGGATTTGCCAATTTCTGTTACGGAATAATTCCCCTGCAGACAGGTGAATTTTCCCTTGGAGTACATACCCCTCTACCAAGACTAAAAAACACAAGTGGGCACTAACATCCCTTTGAATTTAGTTTAACTAATTAGAAAGAGAGAGAGGGAGAAAAGGTGTGACGTACCTAGTTTCGAAGTTTTTCCTCGTTGCTTCCAATCTGAGCTTGACCTCCAAACTCCTTAGCACAATTTGATACCTGCAATGCAATAGACAGCAAAGAGAAACAAACAACTCCTACTCTACAAGATTAGATAAAACAAATTCATCTACAAATATTGACAGAACAATAAACAAGCATATGCAAGAATACACAAGCTTGAAGGAAATAGGCCAAGTATATTAAAATGAGAACCCAAAGAGAATACTTACAAACATGAATGATGATGCAACATTCCTCCAAGCTCCCCTCGTCCAACCCTTGCATGATGGTACCAAGATCATAAGTTTGATATCTAAAAGCATCCTCCTTCCTCGCCTTCTCCATGGAAATCCCTCATTATATAGGATTTGGAGGCTTAACCAACATGGAGAAGATCACTCACTAGATCCACTAAAATGGGATCTCCAAGATTTTTAGGGAGAAAGTATCTCTCAAGGATTTTTGGGAGAAAATATCTCTCAAGGATTTTAAGGAGGAAATATCTCTCAAGATCCACCAAATTAGGATTTTGGTTTGAGAAAATATCTCAACCATCCATGAGATTCTCAACCTCTTCTTGATATTAGTAAACTAAATCTGAGGTGGATTCTCACACTAAATTAATTTCCTTTTTATGAATATTAATAAATAATTCATGTGCACATATTATTTTGACTTTCATATAATATATTTCCCCTCCACGTTGACTAGGGATTGTGACAAATGTTCTTTCATGGTGTCATTGTATGTGACACTTTTATGACACTTGTGACACTTAGGGTGAGGGTCTTAAGTGTGGCATTTTGGTGTGTAACACCCATAACCTGTTAGAAAGAAAAGGTGTGATCATTTCACTGTAGAAAATATCTCAATATTGTCACCCAACCATAGGCACAAATGCCACCCCGAGCACCTTAACCTTGAAATATAGAATAATTATGGAAGCAATCCCTAGAACCAATAGCCAACCAAGGTAGCATACCTCTCTCTAGAGCTAGCATACCAAGAAGAAATTCCAAACCATAACCAAGCAAAAAATCCAACCATAACCAAAGACCAAGTCACCATTGCAGCAACTATAGCTCTCCTCCAGTCATGCGCACCACTTGTCCTTATGCAGTTGTGAGAGTGAGTGTGACAAATGAGCTCTAGAACCCGCTTATTTATAGTCCTCCAAGTGACCTAACTGGGCCAACTTCTACTTCTGGAGGATAATAATTTAATCTAAATTATTATCTTGAGCCAACTTGTCTTCTAAGGTTATTTCCTAACCTTCTAGGGTTTCTCTAGCTTCCTGGAATATTCTAGACTAGTCAAAGGTTACATGTAGAGGTTAATACCTCCCATGGCTACTAAAATATCAATAGGGGAAGCATGAAGCTCCAAAAGAACCGTAGATTTAAGCTGTGACTATTTGCTTAGATATAAACGACCTTTGTAGCTAAGCTCATCATTGTGCCAAGAGTACCTTGGAGAAATTGGATAATTGTCTTGCAATTGTTGGATAAGGAAAGAAATTTTAGGGTCTTGCAGCCATTCTTGACGAACAGCTTGAAGCCAATATGGTACAAGGAAGAAGAGAGAAAAGAGGGACCATTCATCTTCATACTTCCTGGAAATAATTTCAGCAACCACATTTTCTTTTCCCTTCTTTTAAATGATCTCATGATCATATCCAAATAGCTTGGTCACCCATTTTTTTTGCTATGGGGAGGAAATTCGGTGTTCTGAAAAATGCTTGAGGCTCTAATGATCAATTTTAATTTAGAATCATTTCCCCAATAGATAAGGACACCATAGGTCCATGGCATGTAGAATAGCCAACATTTCCTTTTCATACATGGATTGGCCCAAATTTCAGTCTGAAAGTTGTTTGATAGTGAAGGCCAAAGGTCATCCTTCTTGCATGAGGACTGCTACAATTCTTTTCTTGAAAGAATCAAATTTAGGACAAAAGTATTCTTCAAGTCGCGAAGGGCCAGGACAGGAGTTGTGCACATAGCCTTTTTCAAAGCATGGAAGGATTGATCAGCTGCTGGAGTCCAATTGAAAGCATTCTTTTTAAGGAGAGGAGTGAGAGGTGCTGCAATTTTTCCATAATTCTTAACAAATTTGCGATTATAGCCCATTAAACCCAAAAAAACATGCAATCTATTGAGAGTTTTGGTGTGAAGCCAATTCTACATAGATTCAATTTTCTTAGGATCCACCCTTAATCCATCCTTTTAGACAATATGACCCAAATACTCCACTTTTGAGGTGCCAAAGGCACATTGAGATTGTTTGAGGAAACATTGGTGCTGAAAAAGTAGATGGAGAACTTTATCCACATAGGAAAGATGGTTTGTCCATGTTTTACTATAGATGAGAATATCATCAAAGAAAACTAAGACAAAATGACAAAGAAAAGGACAGAAGACATGATTCATGAGACTTTGAAAAGTGGAGGGAGAATTACACATGCCAAAGGGAATGACCAAGAACTCATGAGTTCGAAATGAAGTCTTGGGAATGTTAGCTACTTTCATGTGTATCTGGTGGTAGACAAAACGAAGATCAAGTTTAGTAAAGTATTGAGCACCAATAAATTCATCCATTAGATCATCAATGACAGGAATGAGAAAATTGTCTTTGATGGTGAGTTTGTTGAGGGCACAAAATTCTGTATGACGATGCATTGGGAGGAAGACTTCCCAAAACTAGAGGAATGGAATGATCATAAACATCGTGGGAAGGGGGAAGTCCATGGGGAGTGGAAAAAATAGTTTGGTGCTTGGATAGGATAGATTGGAGATCATGATGCATAGAGGGTGTCTCAACTGCTTGAATGGCATTTTTAGGGACCTAACCTCCCTAACACCTCACGTACATAGAATAATATATTTCCATGTAATAAAGGTCGACATTAGTTAATAAGGCCTATTTAATAAATTGGAATAAGTCAATGTAAGAAGACCTAATAGAATCTTTCGCTTCTATAAAGATCTTCCTCTAGAATGATCTTTAGAAGATAGAATTAGTGTAAATAAGAGTAGGAGTCATGAGAAGATTTGTCTTGAGAATTATTGTAATAGAGCATTGCTTTGTTGTAGGTTTCCCCAAGAGGCAAGTGAACATTGTTTCCTATCAATAAATTTATTATTGTTTTGATGTAGTTTCATCTATTGTGTTGTTTTGTTGTTATTCTCTGCAATATTTATGTTTCTAGATACTATAATATATATGGTACCTTACAAGTGGTATCATAGCGCTTTCCTTGGCAGAAAATTGTGGGTTATTTTTTTTCAAGGTAGAGACGTATTTTGACGTCTTAAAGCTACAGAGATTTTTCGTTCAGCGCATAAATCCACACTCAAGGAATCATACACGCAGGAAGTACAAGTGGTAGCGCATCAGACAACACCTGTATACAGATCAACCTATATATCCTGAATCCCTTTGTAGATAAACCAATCAATCACATGACTACTATAGTGCCACCAAGAACAACACTTGGGAAGATACTCTCGATTACCTGGGTAACTGGGTAGTATGGCTAAGGGTACAGTATACCCTCCTTAGTTGGTTCCCTGAGATATTGGGCCAAGTAATACTATTCGACCCCGCACATATATCAGAGAGCTATAACATTGGGAAAACCCTTGTCTGTATAAACCCTAAAAAACCATAACCTCTGGTACATAAGAAATACAGAAAGGGAACATACAAGATTTCTCCTGATCAAAATTTGGGCATTTTGACACTGCTTTTTTCCTATTAAGAATTTGGGCATTCTCACACTACAGTATTATTCAGATCTGAGTATAACTCTGTAGGAGTAAAACAAAATTATGGGGTCTTCTTGCACCCTTATTTGAGACCTAGCCCATTGGAATCCTTTCTTCATCCTAATTTCAGTGATACCTATCATTTTTTAGCCTTTTTTTTCCTATGGTCCGAACCCCTCTCGGCACCTCTATTGGGGACCTATTCCATTGGAATCTTATTTTCATCCTGATCCCAATGATACCTATCATTTTTTAGCCTTTTATTTTCTTGGACCCACACACCCCTTTCCACCACCTCTTCTTGTGTTTTCCCCTCACCATGGCCACCACTCGCAACCAAGATCTTGAAAACCGCATCACTACCCACATCGACTCCCAAATTGACCACATGAAAGAGGAACTGAGGAAGGACAAATTCACACCTTTCCAGCCAGCTTGCATCCCACCTTGAATCTCATCTTGACTCATTTGCTTCCAAGGCCCTGGAAAAACTACCCATTCCTGGACTTCGTTCATCATCTAACCCGCCTTCTAACCTCGAAGGTATAGCTTCCTCCAATTCCCAATAGGTTCATTCCAACCCTTTTTATCATGATCTTCATCTTCCATGAGTGGAGGTGAACAAATTTGATGGCTCAAATCCCATTGGTGGGGTCACTCAAATGGAACACTAGTTCTCCTTGCATGGAATCACTGATGACTTGGACAAACTTCGTTACAGTGTCCTTTATTTGGATCCTAAACTTTGGAAATGGTGGCTATGGCATCGAAAATCATGCCAAGGATATGTAGCTTGGACACGGTTTGTGGCTGAACTTTATGATTTCTTTGACATTGATACACACTCCCTGGGTCGTTTGACCAAATTGAAATAGTTTGGTGCCGTGGAAGATTTTATCGCAACATTTGAGTAATTATATTTCATAACAGAGGGAATGTCTGATACTTTTTTCAAATAATGCTTTATCAGTGGCCTCAAGGAGGAAATTTGTTCCCAATTCCTCATGACTCGCCCCCAGACTTGGTTGGAAGCTACTCAATGTGCTAAGGAAGCCCAACAAGCTGGTTTTTCCCAACATCACAAACATTCTTTCCCTCTGCTTCCTCTCCCTCCTACTCCTTCCCCTCATCCCACCCCTCTCAAGATCCAAAAATTAACCCAGGCAGAAATGGTTGAATGCCAACTCAAGGGTCTTTTCTATAATTGTGATGAAAAATATTTTCCAAGGCACAAGTGTAAGGAACATAAGTTGTTCATGACCATCTCTGAGGATGTTGTTGATGATGAGACTGAGGATTTTCATGCACTAGAGCTCCCCGAGACATATAATATCACTCTACCATCTGATCCACCAAAATTTGAATCAGTGATTTCCTTAAATGCACTCACTGGCTTCTCTACTCCCCAAACCATCAAACTAATTGGCTATATAAAAAATTGGAAGGTCATCATTCTCATTGATAGTGGTAGCACTCATAATTCCATTCATTGATGCATTTCTCAAGAAACCCATTGTTATACCCATGCAGTCAACAATTTTAAAATCATGATTGCCAATGGACGTTCCAAGAAATGTAGGGGGCGTTGTGAAAATGTGTCTCCAAATTGGTCAGTACAACATGAAATCCCATATGTTTTCTATTGACATGGGTGGTTGTGACATTATGTTGGGTGCAGAATGGTTACGCACTCTTGGTCCCATCCTCATGGATTTTAAGGAATTGACCATGCAATTTCAACAGGATGACCAACAATATAAGTTCCAAGGCATCACAACAGGCTCACATGATATCATCAATTCCCATCGAATGGAAAAGCTCCTCAAAAAAGGCCATTCATGTATTATTTCCAAACTCAATGTCATTCAAGTCATTGAGACACCATATATGCATCCCAACCTCCAATCTATACTCTCTAAACATCAGAATATATTTTCCACTCCCCATAGCCTTCCTCCTTCCTGCGGTGTTCATGATCATTCCATTCCTCTAGTTATGGGCAGTCTTCCTCCCAATGTCTGCCTATATCATCATCCCTTTTCCCAAAATAATGAAATTGAGAAAATTGTTCACAAATTTATCGATGTGGTTGTCATCTTCCATAGTACCAGTCCCTATTCTTATCTTGCGTTCATGGTCCTCAAGAAATAAGGCAAGTGGTGCATGTGTCCTGGCTTTCATGATCTCAACAAGCTCACCATCAAAGACAAGTTTCACATTCCTTTCATTGATGATCTATTAGATGAATTGAGTGGTGCTCAATACTTTACTAAACTTGATCTTTGTTTTGGGTACCACCAGATACATATGAAAGAGCCTGGCATTCCCAAGACATCCTTTCGAACTCATGAGGGCCATTATGAGTCCTTGGTCATGCTCTTTGTCCTGTGTAATGCCCCATCTACTTTCCAAAGTCTCATGAACCATGTATTCTGTCCTTTTCTCTGTCACTTTGTCTTAGTTTTCTTTGATGATATTCTCATCTATAGTAAAACATGGATAGCCCATCTTTCCCATGTGGATCAAGTTCTCCATCTCCTTTCTCAGCACCAACTTTTCCTCAAGCAATCTAAATGTTCTTTTGGAGCCTCAAAAGTGGAGTATTTGGGTCATATTGTTGGCAAGTATGGTGTAAGGGTGGATCTTAAGAAAATTGAATCTATGCGGGATTGGTCGCACCCCAAAACTCTCAAGAGCTTGCGTGGTTTTCTGTGTTTAACAGGATATTATCACAAATTTGTTAAGAATTATGGAAAAATTGCAGCAACTCTCACTACTCTCATAAAAACGAATTCTTTCAATTGGACTCCTGTAGTTGATCAATCCTTCTAGGATTTGAAAGAGGTTATGTGCACAACTCTTGTCCTGAACCTTCCCGACTTCAAAAATACTTTTTTCATGGAATATGATGCATCTGGGAAAGAAATTGGCACAATTATCACGCAAGAAGGATGACCAATGGCCTTCACCAGCAAACAACTTTTGGAGTACCATTTGGGACAATCAATATATGAAAAGGAAATGTCATCTATTCTGCATGTTGTGGATCTTTGGCATCCTTATCTCTTGGGACAATGCTTCCAAATTAAAACAGATCATCGAAGCCTCAAGCATTTTATGGAACAACGAATTTCCTCCCCAAAGAAACAAAAATGGGTCACCAAGCTCTTTGGCGGGGATGATTTTAAGGATGGAAATTTATTTTTAAATGTAGAAACCTTGGTGAATCTTAATAATCCTTCATATGCCAACTATAAATATTTGGCGATATTTTTGTAAAAATATTCAAATTTCTAAGGATTTTATATAGTTTGTATAAAAGTTTGGCGATTTTTAAGTAAAATAATTTTATCCCATAGAATTTGGGCAAATCATTTTTAGAATGGCGAATCATTTTTTGGGAAAAACCATGGAAAATTAGCCCATGAGTGAAATTTAGCCCCTAAAATCATCCTTGCGAATCTTTGGCTATGATTATGAGATAATTTACAAGAAGGAAAAAGAAAATGTGGTTGTTGACACTCTTTCTCAGAAGTATAAATACGAAGGATCCCTTTTTTATCTCTCCTTAATTGTACCAGATTGGCTCCAAGATGCTCACCAAGAATGGCTGGAAGATCCTAAAATTTATGGCCTTATCCAACAGTTGCAAGCCAATTCTCTAGTTTATCCCATGTACTCTTGGAATAGTAATGATCTTCGCTACAAAGGTCATATATATCTCAGCAAACAGTCACAACTTAAATCTACAACACTTTCGAAGCTTCATTCTTCCCCCACAGCTTGGCATCCACTCCTGATTTCGTTGGCTATTTGGTAGGATATTTCTATGGACTTCATTGTTGGCTTACCCAAATCAGGCAATAAATCAGTCATCACGGTGGTAGTTGATCATATTTCTAAATATGCTCATTTTTGTGCTCTCCAACACCCTTTCACAACATCCACGGTGGCTCAAATTTTCATGGATAACATCTTCAAGCTTCATGGCATGCCTCATTCTATTGTCTCTAACCGAGATCCCACTTTTACCAGCAATTTTTGGAAAAAAATTGTTCTTCCTCCAGGGCACCCAATTGCATATCTGCATCACCTATCATCCCCAGACTGATGGCCAAACTAAAGTTTTAAACAAGTGTTTGGAAACATATTTGATATTTTTTGCATCTGAACGATGGACTCAGTGGAATTAGTGGTTACCCCTCATCGAATGGTGGTACAACACATCTTACCATACCGCTACTTGCATGACTCCTTTTGAAGCAGTAAAAGGGAAAAATACTCCTTCGGTTCTCTCCTACATTCCAGGTGTATCGTAGGTTTAGGAGGTTGAAAACAATCTTGTCGTTCGTGAGGCCATTCTCATCACCCTCAAAAAAAAATTGTCCATGGCTCAAAATCACATGAATCAACCAGCAGATCAAGGTCATTCTGAACGACAATTTGTTGAAGGGGACTAGGTGTTTCTTCATCTGCAACCCTATTAGAAGACTTCACTCAAAATAAGCCATTATCAAAAACTTACTCCCAAATTTTATGGTCCTTAAACAATTCTAAAGAGAGTGGGGCAGGTGACTTACCAGTTAGCATTGCCCAATCATTTTAAGCTTGATCATGTTTTTCATGTCTCCTGATTAAAGAAGGTGATTGGTACTAAGTGTCGCACTCAAACCAATATCAATGAGTTGGATGAAGAAGGTTCCATTTGGTTGTAGCCACAAGTATTCTTGGACCACTGGGAGCATCGCATCCATCAGTGCACAATCAAGGAAGTGTTAGTGCAGTGGAAAGATACAATTCTAGAAGATGCCACTTGGGAGTTGGTTACCATTCTCCAACGGTTTCCTCGTCTCAAGCCTTGAGGACAAGGCTATTTTTCAAGGGGGATGGAATGTTAGGGACCTAAACACCCTAACCCCTCACATAGATAGAATAATATATTTTCATGTAATAAAGGTCGACATTAGTTAATAAGGCCTATTTAATAAATTGGAATAAGTCAATGTAAGAAGACCTAATAGAATCTTCCTCTTCTAGAAGGATCTTCCTCTAGAATGATCTTTAGAAGATAGAAATAGTATAAATAATATTAGGAGTCATGAGAATATTTGTCTTGAGAATTGTTTTAATAGAGTGTTTCTTTGCTGGAGGTTTCCCCCTCGAAGAGGCAAGTGAACATTGTTTCCTATCAATAAGGTATTATTTTGGTGTTGTGGTTTCATCTATTTTGTTGTTCAGTTGTTATTCTCTGCAATATTTATGTTTTCATCTATTATAATAGATCTAGTACCTTACAGGCATAGAGTTGGGAAATAATTTATGAATGATCCTTTTTAAGGAGCTTTTCCATTCGATGGGCATTGATGATCTTAGGGGACCCTGTTGTGATGCCTTGGAACTTATATTGTTGAAATTGCATGGTTAATTTCTTAAAATCCTTGAGGATGGGACCGAGAGTACGTAACCATTCCACACCTAACACAATGTCACAACCACCCATGTTGATAGAAAAAAACATGTGGTTTAAGGTTGTACTAGTTAATTTGGAGACGCACATTTTCACAACGCCCCCCACATTTCACAGAACGTCCATTGGCAATCATGATTTGAAAATCTTTGACTACACGGATATAGAAATTAGTTTCTTGAGAAATGCAATGATGAATAAAACTATGGGTGTTGTTACTATCAATTTGGATGATGGACTTCCTATGTTTAATGTATCCAATTAGCTTGAGGGTTTGGGGAGCATAGAAGCCAGTGACTGCATTCAAGGAAATGACTAGTTCAACTTTTGGTGGATCAGATGGTAGAGTGAGATGAGTGGGCTCAAGTATCTCTATCACAGGAGGATCCTCTACCTCTTCATCAAAAACATCCTGAGATATGGTCATAAACAACTTATGTTCCTTACACTTGTGCCCCGAAAAATATTTTTCATCACAATTATAGAAAAGACCCTTGAGTTTGCATTCAGCCATTTCTGCCCAGGTTAAATTTTTCATCTTGAAAGGGGTGGGATGAGCGAAGGGATTGGGAGGGAGAGAAATAAAAGAGGGTTTGTGGTGCCAAGAAAAAAACAACATATTATGCTTCCTTGGCACATTAAGTAGCTTCCAACCAAGTCTCGGGGCGAGTCATGAGGACCTGGGCTCATATTTCATCCTTGAGGCCACTGATAAAGAATTCTCAGAAAAAAGTATCAGACATGCCCTCTATTCTGAAAACCAATTGCTCAAATGTGGCGATAAAGTCTTCCATGCTACTGTATTGTTTCAATTTGGTCAAATGGCCCAGGCAGTGTGTGTCAGTGTCAAAGCGTTCATAAAGTTCGGAAACAAACTTTGTCCAAACAACGTATCCTTGGCATGATTTGTGACACCATTTCCACCATTGCCAATGTTCAAGATACAAATAGAGGACACCATAACGAAGTTTAGCCAAGTCATCAATGATTATGTGCAAGGAGAAGTAATGTTCCATTTGAGTGACCCAACCAATGGGATCTGAGCCATCAAATTTGTTCACCTCCACACGTGGAAGAGGAAGATCACAATGAAAGGGGTTGGACTAAAAAGGATGGTAATTGGAGGAAGTTGTAGCTTTGATGTTTGAAGGTTGTTTAGATGAGGTATGGACTCCAGGAAATGGTAGTTTTTTCAGGATCTTGGTAGCAAAGGAGTCAAGATGAGAATCAAGGTGGGATGTAAGTTGCCTGGAAAGGTGGGAATTGATGTCCTTCTTCAGTTCCTCTTTCATGTAGTTCATTTTTTCCTCTATGTGGGTACTAATTCAATTTTCAATATCTTGGTTGTGAGTGTTGGCCATGGTGAAGAGAAAATCATAGGAAGAGGTGGTAAGGAAGGGTGTCTGAAAAGGGCAGGTGGGTCCATGAACAAAAGGGATTACAAGTGATAGATACCACTATGATCAATGTGAGAAGGGGAATCCAATGGGATAGGTCCCAAATAAGGGTGTCAAGACCACAGGAAAAAAGGCTGAAAAATGATAGGGATCACTGCAATCAAGATGAAAAGAGGAGTCAAATGGGATAGGCCCCAAATAAATGTGTCAGGAAGGGGTCGAGACCACAGGGAAAAACAAAAAAATTGATAGGTATCACTACGATCAGGATGAAAAGTGGAGTCCAATGGGATAGGTCTCAAATAAGTGTGTGGGCAAGCCCCGGATCTGAATAATACTGCAATGTTGAAATGCCCAAATTCTTAACAGGAAAAAATGTGTAGTAATTTTGCAACCAACATGTAGGAGGAAAGGTTACGCAGCAAGAAATCTTGTATGTTACTCATTTCTTATGTTTATGTCCCAAGGGTTAGGGTTTTTTAGGGTTCCTATAGACAAGGGTATGCCATGTGTTGTAGCTCTCTGATATATTTGTGGGGTCGAACAATAGTACTCGGCCCAATATCTCAGGGCACCAACTAAGGAGGCTAGACCATAACCTTATCTGTACTACTCAATTACCCAATTACTATAAAGTATCTTCCCAAGTGTTGTTCTTAGTGGCACTATAGCAGTTAGGCACCCTATTGATTGATCTACAGTGGGCTTCAGGATACCTAGGCCAGTCAATATACAAGTGTTGTCTGATGCTCTACCACTCGAAGTGATACCAACAAGGGTTACAAGGGTGTCCAATAATGTGAGCTTAAGTACCTCTTATATTTCCTACGTGTATGCTTCCCCAACCGTGGATTTATGCGTTGAACGACAGATCATTGTAGTTTTAAGATGTCAGAAGATGTCTCTACCTTGAAAAAAAATTACCCACAATTCCTACCAAGGAAAGAGCTCTGATACCACTTGTTAGGTACCAGATCTATTATAATAGTAGAAAATAGAAATACTGCATAGAATAACAGCAAGACAACACAATATATGAAACCACGACACCAAAATAACACCTTTATTGATAGAAAACAATGTTGACTTGCTTCTTTGAGGGGGAAACCTTCAGCAGAGCAACGCTCTATTACAATAATTCTCAAGACCAGACTTATCATGCCTCCTACTCTTATTTTTACTAATTATATCTTCTAAATATCATTCTAGAGGAAGATCCTTCTAGAAGTGGAAGCTTCTATTAGGTCTTCTTACATTGACTAGTTCAAATTTATTAAATAGGCCATTAAATAATGTTGGCCTTTATTACATGAAAATATATTATTCTACCTATGTGAGGGATTAGGGAGGTCATCTCCCTAACACTCAAACCCCCATATTCATTGCACCCTTAGAAGATATCCTACATAGATGTTGTTAGCTCTGAGAAATAAAAAAAAAAATGGAAAATTAAAACAATAAGTAAACTAACTTCTAACTCTTGGAATACCTCCCTCTCTGTTGCCTCCCACTCTATTGCCTCCCCCTCTTGTGTTCTCCTCTTGCAGGATTATATTTAAAATAATTTGAGATAATTAATAAATGAAAGAGAATTTTCCTAAAACCCTAACCGAGACTCAATTAGACTTTACCCTACTTGAGTATTTCCCTTAAACCCGGGGTGGGAAATAGTATGTCATTTTCGTATCGGTTTTGAATCAACACATGTATTATATACGATGTATGCCATGAGTGTATCTCATATCGGTTGGAAAGGGATTAGTTTAAGTTAGTGTTTCCTTTCTTTCATGGGTGGGTGGTTAGCAAGCAGCCCTCCTGCTCAAAAGGTAGGCATATGCCCAGGAATTAACTTATTCCACTGACAAAATGAGATCATCAACCCAAGGGAACAACCTTTACATTATTTAATAAGGGTTCCTAATTATAATAATAGGCTCGAGAACAACTATTTATTGTTGGGATTGGCCTGCAAAACCGTAGTTAATGAACAAAGAAACAAGGAGAATAACACATCATACAACAAAGATGGATAGGGGGCAATGATATCCTTTATTTCTCAGGAAAGTGGAGAAATGAATACACAAATCTCAAGAAGCTCCTCACGGGCTTCTACATTTAAACAAAGAAAATCTTAATCGTTTCTAGGCATACAGAAATACAAACGCTTGAGAAATCTACAGTCGTATTGTAACTGCAACGTGTGTGTTGTCACCACCCAACAATATCCACCTTGACAAAAAAAAATTGATACCTTTCCCAATGAATCAATCATCACCTTTCCCGCAATCTAAGAGAATCCAAACACCACCGCAACTTCTCTAACATTATTGGTTGCATGAACATGTATGCACAGTTTTCTCCAATATGGACCACTCCACCTCTAAATCAACATAACCATAGGCTAAATCATTGCAACTAGTGTAGGTGATACTCATGCTTCTAAGATACAGAAGCATCCATTTCCATGCTCTTTACCTATTTTTTCCATGTGTCCACTGACAACACCCACTGCATGTGAAATACTTGAAGATTCCATCTCAAACATCATCCTTCCTAGTGTACTTACATAAGGTACACGAGACATATAATCATTTTCTGCCTTACTATTGTTGAAATAATGTAACTGCAAAGTGTATTCTAATTATTATTGTTTCATTATTCATTAGATCAATCCCCTATTGCGGATTGATCATGCCAGCTATTGTAAAAGACCAAATACCCTTTTGTGGATTGGTCAAAACATAATTTTAATAGGCAGAATAAGAAGTCGACCCCAAAATATATTAAAGGGGCCACAAAATATATTAAAGGTTGTTATAACCACCCAAAAGAAGAAGTCGGCCCTACCAGTGAAGAGACACCTCCATCCACATGTGCCAAAGTTGTATAAATAAGGAGGCTAGCACCTCATTTAGCCACACACTCACTTGATCATTGTGAAGCAAGTTTCGGAGTTGCGGTTGGAGAAGAGAGAGAGAGAGAGAGAGAGAGAGAGAGAGAGAGAGAGAGAGAGATGCATTCTTGGGAGAGGACTTTCTATATTTGTTTGATTTATCTCTTGGCATTGTATTGGCTATCTATAATAAGGAAGTTTTACTGGGTTTTCTCCCCCATTAGGGTTTCCCAGGATAAATGATGTGTCTCTTGTGATTGTGTATTTCTCAGTGATCCTATCTTATTCTATTGTTATCTATCGAAATGCAAAGAACTCTAATAATAGCTTAAACCTTAACAACTATCAGGACATAAACTTGAAGAAAGACTACAATGGAAAGCTAAAGATATTTTTACCGGTTTCACAATGTTCATATTGAAGCTCATCAATATCTTCTCCATAGACTCGTGACAACCATAGCTTACCATTTTCCCACCTCTGTATACTTCTATGCTCGAGATTTTGTACTGCTCTTGGATCCTTCATCTGAAACATCCTTATCAACTGAGCCTTTAACTTGATGACCTCAACCATGATTTGCTTGCAACAAGCATATCATCAACATAACACCAAGATAATGAATATGTTATAAACACAATAATCATACTCACTTCTTAAGAAAAATTGGTTCACCATGAAGGAATCACAAATCTTGTACAATTGCTTGATTGCCTTAGGCCATACAATGATTCTTGAAGTTTGCAAACAAATCTCCCTGTGTGATCTTAAAAAAATTATGATTGTTCCATGTATATATCTCTGCTAATGATGATTTTGGGGCAATAGGATCCCACAATCTACATTTGTTATCTCCATCACTATAACCAACATAAATATACTTCCTTGACCGAATCCGACCAAGCCATCCAAGTGAGCCTTCACCTCTCACCTCCAAGATAATTTCAATGGAGTATGCAATCCATGGGCTCTAAAACCACGAGCTACCAAAACACTTGTGCTCAAAACCATGATTGTTGTCCTATCATCCCCCTCCTTTCCCATGACGAAATCCAGCCAAACTTCCCTCAAAGTTAGGATATCTGGGAATATCTCATGCTCCCCCTATCACAGGTACGCATGCCTAACCACGTCTTATAGTAGTATACCCATTTACATATAAAACAAAATGTCAACTCAACCTCAAAATTTTCATTTGAAACCTCCAAAGCCTCACCGAGTAAGGAATATGCTCCATCCCCTTCCTCAACACTCAACTCTTATTTACATCATCATGTTCAAGATTTTAAGCTTGCATCCACAACTTCATTGAATTGGGGATCGCCTTCACACCACACACAATGACAACTATAGATACCAATTTGAAACCTCAACTTCCTTTCACTCATGGGGCCTTTCAATCATGAGGCTTTTGCTTTAAGGGTTCTTCCCTTGCTTCCCTCGAACAAACTAATAGTCTCAAAGGGTGCACACAAAATATGTTGATCCATCTTCACACATTGTTATAGAAGGCAAGATGTATTTTTCTACGTGGTCCACTGCCATTAAACCTCACAAAACCTCTGTCACATGGTAATTTAAAAAAAAAAAAAATCTTCCTGTATTCCTGTTGTCCTAGCTTTTCTTGAACAACACTTTAATCTATGGCACTGGAACTCAAGTCAGTGTGCCTGAAGATACTGTTGAAGTGGGCAGTGACATTTATGACTACACTTCAACCATTGTTATTATCAATTTCAATCACAGCCAAAGCTAACTTGCCTTGTGATAGCAAATATTCCAGAGGACCTGAAAATCAAACCCTCGTTTGTTTGCAGCCCTCTGATAGAATACATCCACAACCGGCCAAATCTTTAAGCATTCTCCTTGAGCTTTTAGTAGAGGGTTACAATACTGCATTAAGGCATTGTACATGACCTCACGGTAGCGTTAGAAGTGTCCTAGAGCCTCTCCTTGCTTTTCTTCTTTTGCATGTTCATCGGGCACTCCCAATTCCTTGTTTGGTCCGCGTTCTAAAAATTTCATCCTCATTTTGATAAACCTCCATACCCAGAAAATATTGCATGAGACCCAAATCTTTCATCTCAAATTCATTCATCATAGAAATTTTGAATTCATCCTTCATCTTAGAACTACTACCCATATATAATAAGTCATCAACATATAGACTTACAATAAGAATATCATTACCTTCTTGTTTGTAGTAAAGTGTAGGTTCACTCTTACTTCTTTTGAATCCATTCTCCTGAAAATATCCATTAATACTGGCATACCATGTTCTTGGTGCTTGCTTGAGGCCATACAAAACCTTCTTCAACTTGTACATGCTTGTTGTTCCTTGCACTTCAAAACTTTTTGGTTGTTCCACAAACACTTCTTCTTCTAAAGTAGCCATTCAAAAAGGCACTTTTCTCATCCATGTGATGAATGCTCCATTTCTTCTGAGCTGCTAATGAAATCATCATTCTAACGGTATCTTGTCTTGCTACAGGTGCACGTTTTTTCTTCACCATAATAAATTCTATACCTTTGTGTGAAGCCTTTAGTAACTAATCTTGCCTTGTGTCTTTCAACACTCCATCACCCCTGTGTACTTGGTGTAGACCATTTGGTATAATCTTTTTTCTTGTCGTAATGGAAGTTTGTAAGCTCCCAAGTATCATTCATGTGAATGGAATCTATCTCTTCTTGCATTGCTTGCACCCAAACCTCATTAGTACATACATCTTCAAAACATGATGGTTCAAAATCAACCTTGGAAATTAAATCAAATTTATTGTGCTTGCCTGTGGATTTTCTTCATGTGTTGGACTTTACTCCTTTGATAAATGTCACTTAATCTTCTTACCTTCTTTGCAGAATTTGAATTTGATGTTGGGCTTGCACTTGGAAGTGAAGAATTAGATGAGGGGCTACTTGGTGGATTTATAGCACTTGGAACTGAAATATTAGTGGACTGCTACCATTATCAAATATCATCAATAATATCCTTATCAAAACAGATTTAGAAAGACGCATCATCGTGACATTTTATGACCATAAACTCCCCCTTGATCAAAAAATTACATCTCTTGACAACGATACCTGTGGTGAAGTGGGGGATTACATACGGCACATGAAACCTTACATTTTCACTATCAACAAAGAAAATGCATAACTCACTTTTGGATCTAACTTTTGTCTATTTTTATCAACTACATGGACATATGCTACACAACCAAAAGACTTCACGGGAGTAATGATTAACATTAGGTTTTTTTTTTTCATACCAGGCTTCATGTGGAGTCATTATATCAAGTGCACTTGTGGGGCATCTATTGAGAATACATACAGATGTAGCAACTGCATCACACCAAAAAGAATCACTTAATCCCTTGGTTTGTAACATGCTTCTTTTCATTTCACCACCAGCATGCGAATTTTTCCTTTCTGCTTCTCCATTTTGTTGAGGTGTGTAAGAAATGGTGAGTTGTCTTTTAATTGCCATTCATTTCAGGGTAATTCTGAAAATTTTGAACAAAATTCTCCTCCTGAAATGGAGTCCTTAAGCACTTGATTTTGCAACCTCTTCATTTTCCACGGGGGCTTTAAACCTCTTGAATGTTTCAAAGGCTTCATCCTTAGTATTCAAAAATAAACTGAACACTTTCGTGAGTAATCATCAAAAAAATTAATAAGAGCATGTGATGACTTACCCAAACTCCTTTAATACGCATGGGACCATGATGTCTGAGTGAACTAAATGTGGAAATTGGATATTGGGCCCTCATGCATTCCTTTTTGAAAAATTCTCTCTTGCATGTTTTCCTTTAACACATCCTTCACAAATATCCTTCTATTCTTGAACCTTAGGAAAACCAGAAACTAATTCTTTTGATGTTGGAAGCTTCAAACTATGAAAATTAAAATGTCCATACCCTAAATTACACAACCAACTTTTTTCTTCATATTCCATATTGGCAAGATGGTTGTTTTGTTCTCCAAACATCAATGGGAACATCCTATTCTTTGACATAGGCACAATTGTAACCATCCTATTGCCTCTATTCTTATTATAAATTGTACATTGTTGATTTTCAAACACCACGTTATAATTTTTCTCACACAATTAGCCAACACTCAATAAATTATTCTTTAATTGTGGAGTGTAGTAAATGTCTTTAACACTTTTCATACCTTCTTTAGCATGGACTTCCATAGCTCCTTTTGCAACAACCTCCAATTCTTTGTCATCACCTAGCTTTATCTTGGATTTGAAACTCTCATCCATTGTAGAAAATAGCTTCTTATTTCCTTACATGTGGTTAGAACACCCCGAATCTAAATACCAAATATCTTTAGATTGCCATTTCAGCTTTCATAAGATAAAAATAAATTGTTTGAAGCTTCATCACCTTCTTGGGCATAATTAACACCTTTGTTATTATTACCTTCTTTTAATCTGCAATCCCTTTCAAAGTGACCATAACTTTTACAATAATAAAACTAGATATTTCTTTTATCAAATATGCCTATGCCTCTTCCTCTTGAAGCACCTCTTCCTCTTGGATAATTCTGATTTTAATTCTGATTTTGACCTCTACCATGGCTTTGGTTTCTTTTGCTGCTAGTGTTGGCATCTTCATTCTTTGTAATTTGCAATTTTGAAGAAAAAGATTTCTCCCCACTTCCTCCAAATAAATCTATCAATCTTTCTTCATGAGACATAAGAGATCCAACTAGGTGATCAAACTCAAGAGTAGATAAATCCTTGCTTTCTTCAATGACTATGGCAACATGGTTCCACCTTGGTGTTAGAGACCTCAACACCTTTTTAATCAAAACTTTTTTGTCCACAATTTCTCCAAGAGTAGCCATCTTATTGACTACATATTTTACTCACACACAATAATCACTTACATTTTCATCTTCCTGCATCTTCAAATTCTCAAATTCTATTTTCAATGTTTGTAGCTTGACAACTTTGACTTGATCATTGCCTTGGTAAGCTTCTTGTAAATTCTTCTAGGCATCCTTTGTTGTCTTTGCACCTACAATTCTTGGAAACAAACTTTTATCAAGAGCAATTTGAATATGAAATAAAGCTTGAGCATTCTTCCTTCTAGATTCCTTCTGAGCTACTCTATCATTTGCATTAAGAGTGGTCCAATCTTTTGGCTCTGCATAACCCGTTTCTACAACCTCCCATAGATCTTTCCCTATCAAAAAATTCATCATCTTGATGCACCAATAATCATAATCACTTCCATTAAATTTTGGAATGGGCAATGAATTAGAGTTTGACATGATTACCCTAAAACAACAACCAACTCTGATACCAAATGAAGAATCTATGCAGGCCTATCTATGGACTAGATAATCATTCAATGAAATAGCATAACAATATACTAAATACTAAATGATTAAATCACAATATCATAGAAAGAAGAAAGAATTGTAATTGCACAAAAAGTTTGTGTTCACTGTGATCAACCTTGATCTTTATAACAATGCATAGCCTCATAGAACAAACAGTGAGTTGCTCCTGATTGGACGCTTGCAACAATTGATTTTAGAAAACTACTCATGCATTTTGCATGCATTATTTAGTCAGACAATCTATATCTGAATACTAACCGACATAAAATAAAATTGTAAATAGATTGCATCATGTCAGATGATTCACAAGACTGCATCAATTACCAACAACCATGTCCCTGCATAGGGTCACAGACACAGATTCCACTGGTGAGATCCTGGTTCCATTGATATCAAGCGCGACATGTTCTACGGGCTGCTCACTCCAACCCTGTGCACCTCCTCCACGAAATTTGGACCGTTGCTCTCTCGCCATACCTCGTCTATCGATTTCGTTGTTGGCCTACACATACACATTAGTCTCTGCAACACTTATTCTTGAATAATTCTGGGCCTGGGGCATCAAAGAGTCAATCAGACGACAGATGGATGCGTCTAGTGGCAAACTCGAGCGTCTCTGCCATGGACATGGCACTCCTGCCCAAAGACAAGATCAGCAGACCGCATCTCTCTCCAGAGTTTCGTGGACTGGGGTTGCCTTACACCCGCTAACCTCGCTCTTCTCCAAGCCAGCGACCATACCCTCTGATCCAAAAAGCTCTCTCCTTCTCCTTCTCCTCGAGTTGTTCTCGCCTCCCTTCTCCCTCTGTGTGCACGGACCATCTTCCCTCGACTTTCACAAACCACCACTCGAACTTGGTTCTAATACCACTGGTTGGGATCGGCCTGCAAAACTGTAGTTAATGAATAGAGAAACAAGGAGAATAACACATCACAGAGATGAATAGGGGGCAATGATATCTTTTATTTCTTAGCCAAGTGGAGAAATTAATAGATTTTAGGATAGACAAATAGGGGGCAATGATATCCTTTATTGCTTAGCCAAGTGAAAAAATGAATAGATTTTTACTGGTTGAGATCTGCCTGCAAAACTATAGTTAATGAATAGAGAAACACGGAAAATAACACATCACATGGGAGAGACGAATAGGGGACAATGATATTTTTGACAAATAAGGGACAATAATATCCTTTATTGCTTAGCCAAGTGGAGAAATGAATAGATTTTCACTGGTTTCTACATCTAAACAAAGAAAATCTCAAACATTTTTAAACATACTGAAATCCAAACACTTAGAAACCTTACATTGTAACTACAAGGTATTTGTTATCATCCCAACATTTATATTTATGCAAACTACTACTTCATGCTAGTTGGTTGGCTTGCTCTCTTGATAGATTAGACCGACAACGACTCCTTTATTTTCAAGTATGATGAAGAACATATTGGCCAATGATGATAAATAGGAGGGATTACCTGAAGTCAAGGTATGGAAGCTTAGCAAGCTACCCATGAGAAAACTTCAGTGATTTCAAAAAAATTTACTACATCGAACATAACCCTGACAGAATCATACTCTGTGTTTTGTGTTGTGTATATTAGCAATGTGGGATGGTGTTGCCTGCATGATCACCCTGCATGGTTTCCATTTAGACACGTTTATCTAAGTCATAGTTCATCTCTGGCTAATATTCATAAACCCTGTGAGTAGGTCGACACAATTTTAGTTAATTACTTGTTGATTGGTCCTCCATGAAGGGGTCAGAAGTAGAACACAGACAAATAACCCACAAAACAAATTCTATTGTTTGATCTCAACACAATTACATTTTCCTCGTATTTATAGAGGCTTTAGAAGACTCTGGAGAATCTAGAGAGTTCTCGCAGCGGAAATATATGGAACCATCGGTGGTTGTCGGTGGAACTCTCTCGAAGTTTGGTGGTTGTTAGTAGGTAGAAATTAATACCTCCAACACTCCAATGGCATGTGAACTTCTGCTTTGATGTAAAGGAGTGTTTTGTTTCCTATTCTAACGAAAATCCCACATGCAAGGGATAAGCGGTTTCCAAAGAAGTTATATACACCACTCACTCCTTCTCCAGTGATGTGTATTGTAAAAATTTGGGCTCGGGTTACTTTGTATTAGCGGTTGGGCTTAAAATTTAGTTGGTGTCTGGTTTGAGATATGGATACTGGTGTAAATAGTGGTGTCATCGATATGGGCGCGAGGAAAATATAATATTAAGAGTAAAACTCATATGTCCCAACACTAAAGGGAAGTTAGTCAAAGCCCAAGATCCTTTACCTTTAGTTACCCTAGCTCCCTTCTCATCCTTCTTACCTTAGCAGGTAACTTCTTTCCTTTTTCCCCTCATATGTTGTGTATCTTTTTCTGTCCATCTCAATCAATCAAGGTGGAAGATTTGGTTTAAAATTAGATAAGAAAGATGAGTTATGTCTAGCTACTTATTTTGAATTCAAAATGAGCATAAGATTGACTAAATGGATGTAAAAAATTGCACTTTTCTAGTCTCTCCATCACTCACATTTTCTTATGAAAGATGAATTCAAAAGAAAAACATTTAATACAAAATTAAGAAAAACATTTAATACAAAATTGCACTTTTCTAGTCTCTCCATCACTCACTCACATCTCACATTTTCTAGTGAAAGATGAACTCGAAAGAATAACTTTTAACAATGAATGCAACACAAATGGATTTGGAAATCATCATGAATGCAACACAAATGGATTTGGAAATCATCATAGGTTGGCTAAAGGGATGCCAAAGGGATCCATAAGCACAAAAAGTATAATGCATCAAATGAGCCTGAGAGCACCTAAGCACAAAATTACATTTTTTGAGTCTCTCCATCACTCACATATGAACTAAGAAGAAGACCAATTGAGAACAATTGACCATGAATGCAACACAGATGGACTTGGGAGTCCTATAGTTTGAGCATACTGTGGAGGGGCTCTAGATATTTTTTTTTAACTACTGAGATGGATAAATAGTCTTGGAATTGGAGTTTAATGGCTTAATGTTTTTTTAATAAATTCACTATGGAGTGGCTCTAGACCTTTTTTTCTAACTACTTAGATGGTGAGGTGTAACTTTTTTTAATAAATAGTCTTCGAAATGGACAAAGCTTAATGGCTTAATGTTTTTTTAATAGTTTGAAGACAAATTCTTGTTGATCCTCAAGAGAGATGTATTGATTATAGATGAACTATGATTTTATAGAGATATCCTATAACAATAATTAACTTGGTTGTTTCAAGAATTTATCACTAATCTAAGATACATTTAAAGTTTATTTTGCAAAGATTTGAATAAATTTAAGGATTAAAGCAATTTGAGTTTCATTCTCATTCTCTTCTTGAGTAGCCCTACCTACAAGAGTGTTTTTTGTGTTTATCATTGAATATATATATTGAGCATCAACATCATTTATCTTACCAAGGAGTAATAAATTTATGCAAAGCTAATAACATTTCCCAATGCCAATTTCAAGAAGTTTGGAATCATTCCTAAATGGTTTTTTAATTGCTTTAATCAATATCAATATCTATATCTATGGTGACATCGAAGGATTCTTTAATTAATTTATCCATATAAGGCATGTGACATAACTATCTATTATAAACATTGAAAGTATAAAATACTCATCCATTTTCATATCAAGACATTTTTTGGAGGTTTGATGCTTCACCCTAGGAGCATGTAACCACCTTACACATAGTTTGAGGAGGAATCATTAGGTCGAGGATCCATTGTTGTAGGATACACCATATTGCTTAGATGATCGCTTGACATGTAGACACCTGGACTTTGAGGGAACACCACCTTGGGGGTTGTACAAACCCCATTGTGCCATGTTTAGTTCATGCCTAGTCTATCACTCCATTTGGGGTGTTATTGTTAACTTAGCATAAGATTTACTTTTGGACTTAGTCCATATATTATTGGTGGTCACCCTCACTGAATAATATATAAAGGGAGGAGAGTGTCTTGTGTCTTTATTAAACACAACTACTTATATTATGTCTTAGAGATGTGATTAATGGTGTAATGCTAGTTATTAGAGGATCATGGAAGAATAATTATTACTATTGTAACAAGGATAGTTCTTGTGAGAGGCATGTGCTAGGGTTCATTGGCTTGTGTGATACAAGAGAAGAATAAATCTTTTGAGATACAAGTGTGTATGAATAAATCTTTTGAGATAGAAGTGTGTATCTAAGAGTTGGATAGTTGGTGTGATGCTAGTTTCTTGTTGAGATCTTGGAGAGGTTAGTATATCTTCGTGGGATGTCTTTCTAGGCCATGTTTTTGTTGGATAGGTTTTGTAGTAATCGTGGATGCCCTAGATATGGTTTGGGAATATTTGGAGAAGTCCTTGATTCGGATAAACTGAAAATACTCAATGCACTAGCTTTGGAAAAGCTACGGTATTTGTATTTTATCTTCATATGGTGATAATAAGGAGTTGTAACATTGATGTCCTAAATTTTGTTCTTACAGATTTGGTTTTCATGTATTTTAAGAAAGTTTCATGGGTATTTTCGTATGCTAATTTATTGGAACAAGGCTGAAATGTTGAGTGATTTGGCATGCCTTGGATGGAAATTCAAATCTGAAATGTGTTCTTATATTTTTGTTGTTAATGAATGTCATTTTTAGATATGCATATTTTATTAGATCATACTCTAAGGGATGTTGCATTAATCTAGCGTCAAAGTATTTTGTAGTGTTTAACGCTCGAACTTACCTATACTAGGGGTGGACATATTTGAGATATTTGTAGGTGCATTTCTAAATATTTCAGCTTCTCTCTAAGGATGAAAGTTGTCGGTGATATATCTATGACTTCATTGAAGTGGGGGTGGAAAATTTAGATTCAATAGATTTTCCAATAAAACTCTATACCCTATTTTTTAGCTTCATTACAATCATATCTCTATCAAGGAATAAAATCCTATATAAAAACACTATCTCAAATTTTATCAATTGTCCAACCTTTCTTATGAACCTCTATATGATCAAAAATTTAATGAACAATTTTATAAATGTTCAAGTGTTAAAGTGATTCAATGTTGTTTCCCTACATATAATGAAGCCAAATAATTCTTACATAACTATTGGCCCATGTTGCATAATCATCCATAATCATCAATGCTTAAGCAATATTTAAGTAACTCACACTCTTCAAGAATGGGATAACATGTCTATTGTTTTGGTGTTTGGGTTACAACTATCTCATTTTGTGAGGCCTCCTGGACTTTAACATGTCATGAGAAACCATGTCATATAGTTACAAGATGCCTATGTCATGAGAAACCATGTCATGTAGATATAAGATGCATATCTCAGAGTGTTCAAAGATAAACCATGTCATGTAGATATAAGATGCATATCTCACAGTGTTCAAAGATAAACCATGTCATGTAGATATAAGATGCATATCTCACAGTGTTCAAAGAAAAATTATGGAATTAAATAAATAAACAAAATTTCATCCATAAATTATGGAATCAAATAAAACACAATACAGGGTTAGGGCTATAAAGTTCATTACATCGTAACCTCATAAATAATGTTCATTGGAACACAAGCTAGATGCATTAATATTTATCCTATCTCATTTTTCATAGAATTATAGCCTTATTTTTTCAAATACAACAAGTCCTTGGGATCTTCTCACATGTACAATTACCCTTGTTGGGATCCTTTTAATGATCATCTAGATCTACCCTAAATCCTCCTTCCTCTCCAAGAATTCCAAGATTATAACTATTAACCTACTCAGGGATAACTCCAAATGAATTCGCATGCACCTTTTAAAAACCTTGAACCTTTTGAAGTTTGTTGATCACAATTAATCATGTCAAGTGAGTCCACATCATCACTAATCATAGTCCAGATCATCATTAATTATCAACTACCCTGTGAAATCTAAGTAACATCATTTTATATTTATGTCCAAAGTGTTGTACTCCCTTTTCCCTTTGTTTAAAACTTACTAAAACTAAATTCAAATGTTTTTAATTCAAATGATTTATTAGAATTTTACATTATGTTGAACATAAAAAACTAAAATTGATAATGTTTATGAACCAATTTGAAAGGGAAATTGGAATAATCTATAAAAGCTTTGAGAATATTCAAAATAACTATCATGTATACTTTCCAAAAATCTCTTTAAACTTATAATGCCACTGGTACACTACCAAAGAGAACAGATGTACACTCCCACTATCTTTCAAAATGGGCCATTTCCATGCACTACCTATATCCTTGTAGTAGAATATAAGACAAGTCATCCCTATTGGTTGTAAAGTACCTATATGGATGATGATGACAATCAACAAATTGTGGATGAGCCATAAACTTCCCTAAGGAGGTCTACACGGGTCAGAGATCCTCCAAGAAGGTATGATGATTTTGTTCCATCGGTTTCTTTAAGTACTAATGATGATGAACCTCCGTGCTATCAGGAAGTTGTGGAGGGTTCTAACAGTGAAAAATGGAAAGAAGCAATGAAAGATGAAATGAATGCTTTAGCGAAGAATGCTACATGGGACTTGGTAGAACTTCCAAGACACAGGAAAACTGTAGGTTGCAAGTGGTTCTACAAGCTGAAGAAGGGCATTGATGATAAGGTAGAAAGGTACAAAGCGAGGTTGTTTGCAAAAGGATATTCTCATAAAGAAGGTATTGACTTTCATGAGATTTTTTCACCATTTGTTAAGATTGTTTCAATTCGAATTGTGTTAGCATTAGTTGCGTCACTTGCTTTGGAGTTGGAGCAGCTAGATGTTAAGACTTCTTTCTTACATGGAAATTTGGATGAGGAGATTTACATGGAACAACCTGAAGGGTTCGTTCAGAATCGCAACAAGAAATTTGTTTGTAGGCTTAAGAAATCATTGTATGGTCTGAGGCAGTCGCTAAGACAATGGTACAAGAAATTTGACTCTTTCATGATGAGCCAGAATTATACAAGAAGTGAGTATGATCATTGTGTCTACTTTAAGAAATTGAATATGGAATATTCATTATCTTAGTATTGTATGTTGACGATATGATTTTAGCAAGAAAAAACATAACTGAGACCAACAGGTTAAAGGCTCAAATGGATAGGACATTTGATATGAAAGATCTAGGAGCAGCAAAGCAGATTTTGGCCATGGAGATATTCAGAGATAGGAGAAATGGTAAGCTTTGGTTGTCACAACAGAAGTATGTCAAGAAAATACTTTTGAGATTTGGTATGAATAGTGTGAAACCAGTTTTTGTACCTTTTGCTTCCCATCTTAATCTTTCTCCAAGTTTATGTCCTAGTACAAAAGAAGAAAAGGAACATATGTCTTGAATATTGTATGCTAATGCAGTAGGAAGTTTAATGTATGCGATGGTTAGTACAAGACCAGACATTTCACATGCAATTGGGGTTGTCAGCAGATATATGGCAAATCCAGGTAAAGAGCACTGGGTAGCAATGAAATGGGTGCTTCGATATCTGAGGGGCACAAGTGATTATTGTATCACCTATAACGGTGGTTGTGAGTTAGTCTATGGATATGTTGATTCTGATTTTGCAGGTGATCTAGACAAAATGAGGTCAAATTCAGGATGTCTTTACTCTTGCAGGTGGAGCTATTAGTTGGATGTCAAAGCTATAGAGCATTGTTGCCTTATCCACTAAAGAAGCAGAATACATACCTGTTTCACATGCTTGCAAAGAGGAAATTTGGTTAAAAGGTTTGTTTGGTGAGTTTGGAAGGATGCAGAACAAAGTAAAGTTACTTTGCGATAGTCAAAGTGCTATTCACTTGGCCAAGAATCCAACCTACCACAGTAAAACTAAACATATTCCTATTAAGTACCATTTTGTAAGACATGTCATCGATGAAGGTGGAGTTTCTCTTGAAAAGGTTCATACAAAAGAGAACTGCACAAACATGTTCACAAAACCAATACTTTTAGAGAAGCTACGATGGTGCTTGGCTTCTCTTGGCTTGCAAAAAAGGTGATGAACAAAAGAAGGAGCAAAGTATCGGGTTAATTGTTGTCAAGGTGGAGATTGTTGGAATTTTGTGACAACGAATTCCCAAGAATGGATTTTAGATCCTATTATTCAGCATTGGTTGTAACTAAATTAGACGAAGGATAGGAGCGCATTCAATAGTCAGTTTCTTATGTAGCTGTGTATAGATTTCTATAAATTCATGTATGCATGGAGAGGCAAGAGGCAGATGAGTAGAGTGATCCTGCTATAACTCTCCATATTATGAACAATAAGAAAAACTGATACCCTGCTTGATGAACGTAGCCTGAAGTTGGGCGAACCACGTAAATCCCCGAGTTTTATGCATAATTTGTTTCTGTATTATTTTAGCTGCATATTAGTTTATGTTATGGTGGTTGCAGTGTTAACAGCTTTTGCTTTACGGGTTCTTCCCTCGAACAAACTAAGAGTCTCAAAGGGTGCACACAAAATATGCTGATCCATCTTCACACATTGTTATAGAAGGCCAGTATGCATTTTTCTACGTGGTTTTCTGCCATTAAACCTCTCAAAACCTCCGTCACATGGTAATTTAAAAAAATACCTCTTCCTGTATTCCTGTTGTCCTGGCCTTTCTTGAACAACACTTTAATCTATGGCGCTAGCACTCAAGTCAGTGTGCGTGAAGATACTGCTGAAGTGCGTGAAGATACTGACATTTCTGAGTGCACTTCAACCATCGTTATTATCAATTTCAATCACAGCCAAACCAAACTCGCCTTGTTATAGCAAATACTCCAGAGGCCCTGAAAATCAAACCCTAGTTTGTTTGCAGCCGTATCTTTAAGCATTCTCCTTGAGCTTTTAGTAGAGAGTTACGATACCGCATTAAGACATTGTCCATGACCTCACGGTAGCGTTGGAAGTGTCCTGGAGCCTCTCCTTGCTTGTCTTCTTCTGCACGTTCATCGGCCACTCCCAATTTCTTGCCTGGTCCGCGTTCTAACCCTCGACGATTCCTTGTCGACCCTGTCCCTGCGTAGGGTCAGAGACACGGATTCCGCTGGTGAGATCCTGGTTCCATTGATCTCCACTGCGACATGCTGTACGAGCTGCTCACTCCAGCCCTGTGCACCTCCTCCACGGAATTTGGACCGTTGCTCTCTCGCCATACCTCGTCTACCGATTTGGTTGCTGGCCTGCACATACACATTACTCTCTGCAACGCTTATTCTTGAATAATTCCGGGCCTGGGGCAGCAAAGAGTCAATCAGACGACGGATGGATGCTTCTGGTGGCAAACTCGGGCGCCTCCACCATGCACATGGCACTCCTGCCCAGAGACAAGATCAGCACCTTCGACCTCATCTCTCTCCAGAGTTTCCTGGGCTGAGGTTGCCTCACAACCCCTAACCTCGCTCTTCTCCAGACCGAGGGAAATATAAGTTTAAGAGTAAAACTCATATGTCCCAACGCTAAAGGGAACTTAGTCAAAGCCCAAGATCCTATACCTAGTCACCCTAGCTCCTTTCTCATCCTTCTTCCCTTAGCAGGTAACTTCTTTCCTTTTCCCCCACATATATTGTGCATTTTTCTGTCCATCTCAATCAAGCAAGGTGGAAGATTTGGTTTAAAATTAGATAAGAAAGACGAGCTATGTCTACGACTTATTTTGAATTCTGTACAAAATTACACTTTTTAAGTCTCTCCCTCAGTCGCATTTTCTTGTAAAAGATGAACATATTTTAATTCTGTACAAAATTACACTTTTTTAGTCTCTCCCTCACTCACATTTTCTTGTGAAAGATGAACTCAAAAAAGATCATTTAACCATGAATGCAACACAAATGGATTTGGAAATCATCATAGGTTGGCTAAAGGATGCCAAAGGGATCCATAAGCACAAAAAGTATAATGCATCAAATGAAAGCACCTAAGCACAAAATTACACTTTTGGAGTTTCTCCATCACTCACATCTTCTTACATATGAACTGGGAAGAAGACCAATTAACCATGAATGCAAAACAGATGAACTTGGGAGTCTTATAGTTTGAGCATACTATGGAGGGGTTTTAAACCTTTTTTTCTAACTATTTAGATGGTGAGGTGTAATTCTTTTTGATAAATAATCTTAGAATTGGACAAAGTTTAATGGTTTAATGTTTTTTATAAATAGTCTTTGAATTCCACAAAGTTTAATGACTTAATGTTTTGTTAATAATTTGAAGACAAATTCATTATGGAGGGGTTCTATACCTTTTTTTCTAACTACTTAGATGGTGAGATGTAACTCTTTTTTATAAACCCTCGGATGGGGTGTCAGTGCGCTCTACGTGGCGAATGGTGGGAGTTGGCAGCAGCCACCAGGGCACGGAGCCACGTGAAGGGCTCGTGCCGCAGCCCACCACCCTCCTCGACGATTAATTGGAATTAACTGTGATGCGAAGGGGCATTAACGCAGGCCTCTCTCTTGTTTGGCACTTTTGTATGGTGTGGCTCGCAATGTTGGTCATTCGCCTCCGGCTGATCCCTGTAGAGCTCGCTCTGTCACTGCAATGGTGTGACCCGGCTCGAACACTCTGGTTCGAGATCGCCCCTGCTTATTCCCTGGCCTTTCATCCCCACCGGGTGCTCTGGACCACCTCAGCCCGACGCACTGGCCAACCCATGACTCGTCCAAGGGGAAGACCGAGGAGGGGCTCGCCTTGGAAGCCTCGTCGGCCCTCAGTAATTTGAAGACAAATTCATTATGGAGGGGTTCTATACCTTTTTTTCTAACTACTTAGATGGTGAGATGTAACTCTTTTTTATAAACCCTCGGATGGGGTGTCAGCTTCACGCATGGTATGGAGCTATGCTGCTCACCGGTATACCTGGAGCCACGTGAAGGGCTCGTGTCGCAGCCCGCCACCCTCCTTGTCGATTAATTGGAATTAACTGTGATGCGAAGGGGTATTAACGCAGGCCTCTCTCTTGTTTGGCACTTTTGTATGGTGTGGCTCGCAATGCTAGTCATTCGCCTCCACTCGCTCCCCGCAGAGCTCACTCAGTCACAGCAATGGCTTGACCCTTCTCGAACACTCTGGTTCGATATCGACCCTGCTTACTCCCCGACCATTCACCTCCACCGGGTGCTCTGGACTACCTCAACCCGTCGCTCTGGCCAACCCATGACTCGTCTGAAGACCGAGGGTTTCGCCTTGGAAGCCTCGGGCTTCACTCTCGGGCCTCCTCTTCCTCACTCGGCCTCCATTTGCCTCCTCCCCCACCTCCGGGCCTAAGCTCTTCAAGCCTATCCATGGGTCTCGACATGAACTGGGTGGCAGTTTCAATACTGCATGGCAATGGTGCCCGGGACATTTCCAAGCTCACCCTCACACCTCTCAACATGAACTCTAATGCCTCCACGCCCGTCCTCGACCCCCTAGGCAACACGGGTTGCGGTGCCTATCCACACCATGTGTCTAGGGGGGCTGGACAACAATTCAATGACTCCTTCAATGCTACGCAGTTTAGAGACAGCCTGGCTGCCCTTCACGATCTGGTTCATATTGTAAGAGGGACTCCACTAAGATAGCTGTATGCTAAAGTGGAGCTTTTCCTTCGGACTCTCTCTTCTATGCAGGACACTCTCTCCTCAAGCCCGGACGAAACTATTCCAATGGAGGAGCCGGGCGTAAACAAAGTGTGATAGGATGTATGCAAATAGAGAGCAAAGCCGACAACACCGGGCGGGCGACGGAAAGACGTAAAGCTTTGGGCGCACTACCGAATGTATGTTGGCTACTATTTTCATCCCTATGATCGCTAAGTACGATGTAAACCTTAATCAAGGTTTCTAGGGGTCACCGGCAGAGTTCCTAAAGAGAAGGGGATATAATTGAAAGAAATTGCTTTTCCCATGTAAAACCCATAAAAAAGAGAAGTTTCGTGTTTCGCTATATAGCCAAGGTGCTTAGAAATGACCCATTCTCACGTGTTGCACTATGTGGTGCTGTTCACAGTTGCTCTATATAGCCAAAGAATGACCCATTCGCAGGTTGCACTATAGCCAGATCGTGGCAGCCTTCGTACATGGGAAAAATGAGCATTTTCGTGAATCTTCTAGAAGGGAAAAGCTTCTATGGTGAGGTGGCATCCTAATGGTTTGGATCTTACCAATTTTCATGATTTAGTAGATCATCCTAACCCATCTCTTCTAACTTGGTAAAAGGAGGGGAGTTCTCAAGGAGAAAGTTAGATTGGATGAGCTTTGTTAGCTTTTGTTAGCTTTTGAACATTAGCTTTGCGTAGAGTACTTTGAGATTTTACTTTGTCAAGATAGATTGTGAGTAGCCATCGATCTATGGTTTCGTAATCTTGGAACAAGAAGTGTGTGGGGAACTATGACGTAGGGAAGGGACCCACGGTTATCAAGGCCCGGGTTGTAAGTCTCCTTCAATTAATATGATACGTTGATATATTTCTTCCCATAAAAGTGAGATCTACTTCTATTACATACCCTCATCATATTTATAGATTAGTTATTGGATATATATTTCTCACCTTTGGTTGGTTTGTGTTGTTTTGATCTTGACCTATTGTAAGAGCACCGGAGCCAAGCAAGAACAATGTAGACCAAGGAAGTTTAATACAAGGTATGTATCTTCACTCCAATTCTAATTCAATAGTTAGATTCAGGGAGCGTATTCCTCGGCTTCATGTTTTGTTCTAGATCCAGTCTAGGGATACTTTGTGTCCCAAGACTCACGTACTTAATATCCCATAACAAAATTACACCACTGGGAAACGGATTCTTAGTTAGTCTAGTTTCCCTTGCTTTGAATTGTTTGTTTTATGGTCCTCGAAACTTGGAGATCTTATCAAGACCTTTTGGATTCCAAAGTTCTTTAGAAATTTTGTCTCTTTTTCCAAATTCATTGTTTATTAAACCATTCTCGACCGCACTCTAGTAGCCTCCTGGGCGAGAATTACTTCTGAGTTCGCACTCTAGTGTTCGGGGCTCAGTGTAACACCTCGCAAATAATCCTATGTCTAGCTCCTCGCGAGAATTTTATTCCTCGCATCGTAATATACCTAGCCTCATGAACTCACTAGAAAATTTTACTAAGTCTTCTGATACCTTTTCTTGAACCGGCTGAATTGAACCTTTGGAGCTTTTTATTGATCCGCTTTACAAATCATTGACATCCTTGAGTTTCTTTAGCCACTTTTGCTTTGGTTTGGTTTGAAGGATAGTCTCTTGATTTGAGTGTCTTCACAAAGCCGGTGTTTTCTTTAGAATTGTTTAGGGAAAGACTATTTCTTTCCTAATAGTTCGCTTAAAAGAAACTTTAATAGTTTGGGTTTCTTTGTTTTAAGAAAAGTTCATTATTGCTTTAGTGAAAATTTTGGAAACAAAAAGATTTAATTCTTTCTTTATATTATTAGATCCCTTGCATTTTGAAGTAGCTTATACTGTAATACTCTATTGATGAGTTTAATATATTTTGGGAAATTGTGCATATGAGAATGATAAATTTCTCCTTCTCGTAGCATAGCTTTCATCGAAATGAAAAGATTGCATCTTCATATCTTTGTATAATTTTCGAGTCGGTCAAAACAATTCATATTGTCCACACGATCTTCCTTTGAGTAACAAATAGCCATAAAATAAAGCGCTTTATAAAAAATTGATTAGACATTTTTATCTTCTTCGGTAGCAAACCTACATTAGATTAGTTGTGGCTTTGGTGTGAAAGATAACTTTCCAAAGATGAAACAAACATAGTATCTTGTGATAGGGAGAGTTAAATCCATTTGCAAAATATTGCCCCGGGAAGCCCTTCTCACACAAGGCGGTCAAGCACTAGGTCGCATTGATGTTGGCGGAGTTACTCACCATGTTTTGTTGGTATCAGTGTAGATATCGATACGGTGGATCGCCCAGGTATACCCATTACTCATGAGTGGAAGCTCTTCTCGATTTGATTTCGAGCTTAGATACCCCGCCTTTGTGTGTGGATCGGACTGACGACCGCTTTCCCCAGTTGTACCGTTGTTCCGGCAGACCTGAAGTGGCTCATCTCTAGGTTCTGTACTCCGTGACTATGGAGGGGGAACACGGTAATCTGGAATCGACGCTGATCAAACCCCACTGGGCTCCTTAGAGGGTATGCCCACGATTATGTGTGGAATCTTTCACCAAGGAGTAATTTTGTTAAGAATCCCTCCAACATAACTGATCCACCCAATCATATCATATCCCCTTCTCAATTTTATCACACGATGTTGGATTTCATCATCACCAACTAGTGCCTACGAGAAGGTTTTGTTTGTTCGTTTGCTTCCTAGATTTTTAGTGTGGCCGTTGTTTTCCTAGTGGACTCTAGATTGATTTTTGTTTTTCATGGCGCCGCCTCGGTAAAGACCAATGAAGGAACCCATGCTCCGGGGGAACCTTTTTCCTTCTTATGGAAACATTGGTCCTCCTCACATCACTACTATGAGCCTTCCAGGTCTCACAACAGGATTACCGGTATGGTTATTTTACACTCATGTAATCCCTAATGCGCAAGTGTTGATCGTAAGCACTTCCAAGAATAACCCCATGTTGATCCTTCACCATCTTCACCAAGAAGATCTTCTTCACCTTCTCCAATTGCAACGTCTTCTTCCATTTCACTCGGCGAAGAAGATGAAAAATAAGAAAAAAGAAAAAAAAAAAAAAAAAAAGGGAAGAATAAGAAGAAGAAAAAATAAGTAAGGATCTAAACTTCCAACCACATCACAAAACATGTTGGAAAACAACCAAGCATCGTTAATCGTGTCGGGAGTGTTGATGATGTCAAGATCGCCCAAACAACTCACAGAAGCTCCAAGTACCCTTGCCAGTTTTGTAAGGGTAGCCATCTTCTAAGGATTTCCCTGGTCTATCCAAGGTTATAGAAGTATGGTCTACACACCTTCGCCAACCCATGTCGTCAGACTCTAAACAACATGATGATGACCCCCCATCAACCAGTAATGATACGGTTGAGAAGAAGAAAGTAGAGTCAAGTTCCCGTATGTTATGCAAAGGGAGTCAACTAACTCACCTTTGCCTTGTATGGACGAAGCCTCAATTTAGAAGATAATGGGATCAAGCTTAATACCAACTCAAATGCTATCGCAAGATTTCTCTCAACCCTCCTATAGATGATGGAATGATCAACTGGGTTCTCCGCTTGTTAGTCCGATTGATCATGGTCAATCTCGGTCACGTCTTTGATGAACCAGACCAACTACAGGTGGGTTGATCCTATCCCATCCTCGATCAACCCCACTCCTATAGAGAGGAACTCAAGCTTACCATCCGCTATTTCCACCTGTCAACCCCATTATCTCTTTGGAGAATGAAACCCAAGTGGTTCATCTGATCTCATCATCGATCGAACCTACCGCCTAGAGTGAACTCCGACACGTAGCCTGTAGTTTTTCTCGCTGATACAAATCTCCGCCTGAAGTGTTCTCCTCTCCTAGGACTTCCAAGTAATGAGAGGCCATCCGCTTTTGATTGGGATGCTAACCTGACCTCCCTCTCTCCTCCATCTCCTTTCCAGACATAAAGATGTGTTTGTGGTAGCGATGTTACCAAAACGCTGATAGATGAAGGTTCGTCTGCTAGTATTTTGTCCTATATTGCTTAGCAATATCATTGTCTTCTACTCGCGGGTTGACATTTAGGACCATAGCTTCTAACGAAGAACTAGTCAACCTTTAGAGAACCTTCCTCGGCTTCCCTAACTTTGGGAGGGAAACTGCCTTCTACGTCATGGTAGTCCAAGACCCCTTTGATTTTGATTTACTCCTTGGGAGATATTATTTATATGCCATGAAAGCTATTGTTCCTACTTTTCATGTGATATCTTTCCTCATGATGGACGAGTTGTGATCGTTGATCAACTTTCATTCATTGACCCCACTGATTGCCTCCCTCGAATGGTTCTTGTATGCGCATGATCGCCCCTGCCAGGTCAATTATGTGGCATTGTCACCCATGGCTTCAACTGACGCGACTTAGGATCCTTTAGTTGACATGGTAATCTCTTCGAGGGTTTTTAGAGCTTGATATATTTACTCCTGTCGTGACCCTCACATGGTGTCCTTCCAGTAAGTTTCTTCCAAAGAAGACCTCTTTGAAGCTACAAGGACCGAAGCTTTGTCCCTTGACATGGTGTCATCTCGAGTAATGTCCCCTCTGGAAATCCATGATCAAGAAGAGGTTTCCAAGGATAGTTTTTTGTGCCTCATGGCAACTCAAGTAAAATGAAACGTAGGTTTCGAGATAGTTTTGCATCTCTCATGACAACTCATAAAATGAAACAGTAGGTTTTGCTGATAGTTTTTATGCCTCTGCTGGACTTTACATTGTTAAAAATGAAACAGAGGTTACGAAAATAGTTTTTGTTTCTATGTCGTTTCATTAAAAAATGAAATAGTTTTCCTTGAGTCAAGTCCCTTCGTTTAGGGCTTGAAGCTTCATTTCCTCCACCTTCGTCAGTTGGATGAAACGTGTTTAAGCTATATCAACCTCTGACTTCATGTTGAAGTAAAGTTGCCGCAGTCAAGGTACCAACCATGCTAGAGGTCGCATAGTTTTCTAAGGGTTCAAGCTTGTGTAAAATGAAACCACCTACTCCAAGCATATTTTCCTTTGGTTCAAGCTTGTGTAAAACATGAAATCCGTGTCCAAGCATAGTTTTGTTTTAGTTTTTAAGTCATGGTAAAAATAAAATCTATCCCAAGCATTTTTTTTTTTTTTTTGTTTTGTTTTAAAGTTTTCATGCAGTAAAAATGAAACAACTCGAAGAAGTTCTTTGTTCTTCTCATGCTCAGAATACATGAGAATAAGTTACCGAAGCGAAGTCTCGCTCTGTGCTCGTAAATCAATGAGAATGCAACCGGAGTATACTTTTATCACTCTTCTACCTAAAGGTTTATGAAAAAGGAAACCCCTTGGAGTTCCCTTTGCGCTCTTTCAGACTCTCTAAACAGAAAAGATTGCCGAAATGCATCTTGCTATTTTCATGCTCAAGTAAAAGTATTTGAAGTGGCAACCCTCGAGCGAGTAGTTTAACCCTTTTTTGGTTTTGTTGGACTACTGTACGAAAAGGAACCGAGAGAGTTCTCTCTAAGCGGGTTTTTCCAACTCTATAATCTTGAAAACCTTTGAGTTTTCTTTGGACTCTGCAGCAAACATCAAAAGACCCACAATGGGACCGAACCACTTCCTTCTTAGGGTTCGTTAAAAATTCGGTGGTCCTCCGCAACTGGGATGAGCTTATATCAACAAGCATATGTGACCTCAAGCTTTCATAAAATAAAAGAGGTACTTGCCGTAAAATGGGTGAGGGGAAACAGAAAGAATTGTGTCTAAACCCTCGCATTCCATGAAAGAGTCGCTTGAACATTATGTACCTTTGTACTACGTAGGTCTAGGGTTGAAAATCCACTTGTTCTAACTGCTCCTTTGCGGCGATTACAATCGGTCTCAGATCCTCGCTGTTGAGTCGTTGTTTCCAGCATTTAGCTTGTTGTGTCGTCAATATGTTCAAGAGATGTCGCTAACCCAAAGCTTCGATTGTGTTGGCCATCAGAACCTTAAAGCCTTCTACGGCCAGCTATCCCTGCCGGCCCTGAATCACTTGTTACACTGACCTACATCAAATCTTGTTACCGCTTTCGTATTGATGTGGGATACATTAAGGTTCCCTCGGGATGAAATTTCTTTCCGTCGACTTCAACCTGGCTATCCGTGAATTAGACTTAGAAATCCACTGGTACCTTGGAACTGGCATGCCTCAATGGTAGGTTTCTTCGCTCTCGACAGTTGATTCACATCTTTGGTCCCTGATCGAGAGATTCCGTTGGGTGTTCAATTTCAACTCATTTATTCACATTCGCTGGATTTTAACAAATTAGTGTACCTTGGGAGTCATTGACATTAATTTCGCACTTTGTTAACGGCATAGCATCTAATGACCGGTAATCAAGTGGTTTCTACCGTTCTACTTCACATGTAATGACATGGTTAGATTCATACTATCGGGTGATGGAGATGAAGACCCCGATATTTTCATTGCATCCAAGTTATGCTGAGTATATTCCGGGCAAAATCACATACAGATCCACACATTGTATGTCCGTGGCTATGTTCACTCCTGAGTTCTAAATACACATAGATCCACAATGTATTTCTTGGTGGCTGTTCAGATTTTGCTCATATTGGTAATGGATCCACAGCAGGCGTTTGCGGCTATGACCTGCCTGACATGGATCTTCGCATGTCACATTTATGCTTGAGTCATTTGTATTCCGAAGGGAATGCCTACCCAGTGATGATATATTATCGTACTAAATTTCCTTGTTTGTTGGTGTTCGCAATCGGAATCGCTCCTTTGTTCCTCAATAATTACAGTATTTCGCAATTTATCACTGCTCTAACTTCATACCCTTGGGGCTCTCTGCTACACACATTGGCCATCCCCATGATCGCTAATGATGTAAACCCATCCAAGGTTTCAAAGGTCGCGGTCTGAGTTCCTAAAGAGAGAAGGGGTGAAGAACTTCTCCCGAGAAAAGAAATTGTTTTTTCCAATGTAAAACTCCATGGGAAGTTCGCAGTTGTTGAGAGGCCTGGGAAAAGGAGGAATGACCCATTCTCAGTTGTTCATAGGCCGGTGCGAAGTTGTTCTGTGTTGCTCTATAGCCGGTGCTAGAATGACCCATTCTCGCAGGTTGCACTATAGCTGGTATGGTGAATCTATCGGGAAAAATGAGCTGCCATTAATCTCTAGAAGGAGAAGCTTCTATGGTGGTAGGTGGCATCCGAATGGTTTGATCTTACTCGCTTTCAAGGATTTAGTGGATCATCCTAACCTCCTCATCTTATCTTCAACCTATAAAAGGAGAGGAATTCTCATGGGAAAGTTAGCTTTTGTTAGCTTTAGCTTTTGTTAGCTTTTGGTTGGTTTGGAATTATTATTTGCTTAGAGTGGCTTTTGAGATTTTACTTGTCAAGATAGATTGGCTAGTGAGTAGCTATCGACATGGTTTCCAAAATCTTTAAACAAGAAGTGTGTGTGGGGAACTAAGGTCAGTTGGAAGGGACCTTACAACAAACAAGGCCTCAAGGTTGTAGTCTCTTTCATTTTTAATATGATACAGTGATATATTCTTTCCCATAAAGTGAGATCTACTACATAATTCCCTTGATCATATGTATAGATTATCTATTTGACATATATTATTTGTTTTCACTTATTGGTTTTACAGGTTGTTTGATCTCTTGATCAAGACAAGAGACCGGAGCTACAAGGAACAATTAGACCAAAGGAAGCTGCATTGGCAAGGTATGTATCTTCACCTCCACTTAATCTCAATAGTTAGATCTAGGGAAAAGCGGTATATTCTATCCTCATGCTTTTGTTCTAGATCCAGTAGGATCTAGGAGAGATCTGGCTTGTATGTCCCAGACTCACGGATTTCCATCCCCACACCAAAGACGGGAGGAGGATCATAAGGGTGTCTAGTCTTCAAGTCTTGTCAGTCCTCAGGTCTTAGATGGTGAACAGTTTATCTGTTAGATTTTTTTGTTTAGCATATGGTGAAGTCTTAGATGGTGAAAATTTTTCTGTCTTAGATGTTCGTGATCCGTTAAATTTTGTATTCACCTGAACGGTTTCCCCTATTGTGGGGCACCAGAACCCCACAAAGATGGACATTATCATCTCTCAGATTTGCCACCTTGGACTTAGAAGGTTAACTTAATATATACTTCCTTTATTACAAAAAAAACTATTTTGCAATAGTCTCCAAATGGACAAAGTTTAATGGGTTTTAATGTTTTTGCATTATTTGAAGATGTACTGCATTTGATCCCTCAAGAACCAAGGTTTTTATAGAGAGACTCTGGCAAATAATAATTAACTTGGTTGTTTCAAAAATTTATCACTAATCTAAGATGCATTTAAAGTTTATTTTACAAAGATTGAAATAAATGTAAGGATTAAATTAATTTGAGTTTCATTCTCATTATCTTCTTGAGTAGCCCTACCTACAAGAGTGCTTTTTGTGTTTATCATTGAATATATATATTGAGCATCAACATCATTTATCTTACCAAGGAGTAATAAATTTATGCAAAGCTAATAACATTTCCCAATGCCAATTTCAAGAAGTTTGAAATCATTCCTAAATGGTTTTTTAATTGCTTTCATCAAGATCAATATCTATGGTGATATTGTTGGATTCTTTAATTAATTTATCCATATAAGGCATGTGACTACATGCATCACTTTAGAGAGTTAGTGTTGACATTATTTTTTATTTGATTAAGGTAACAGATAATAATAACTTCTGAACAATGAAGCAAAAATACCACTTTTTTCTATTAGTCACATGCATCAATGCTAGAGTTAGTTATTTGACATTATTTTTATTTTGATTAAGTTTTAGTTTTATAATTTAAATTAAACTAAAAAAAAAAAAAAAAAAAAAAAAAATACCCAACACTTTTTTCTATTTTGATTATGGAAAAAATAAAATTACTACTCTTAAAATGGGACTAATCCCAACATTTTAGAGAGAACTATCTATTATAAACATTGAAAATATAAAATACTCATCCATTTTCATATCAAGACAATTTTTGGAGGTTTGATGCTTTACCCTAGGAGCATGTAACCATGCTACACATAATTTGAGGAGGAATCATTGAGTTGAGGATCCATTATTGGAGGATACACCATATTGTTTAGATGATCGTTTGACATGTGGACACCTGGACTTGGAGGGAACACCACCTTGGGGGTTGTACAAACCCTATTGTGCCATGTTTAGTTCATGCCTAGTGTATCACTCCATTTGGGGTGTTATTGTTAATTTAGCATAGGATTTACTTTTGGACTTAGTCCATATATTATTGGTGGTCACCCTCGGTGAATAATATATAAAGGGATGAGAGTGTCTTTATTAAACACAACTACTTATATTATGTCTTAGAGATGTGATAAATGGTGTAATGCTAGTTATTAGAGGATCATGGAAGAATAATTATTACTTTTGTAAAAAGGATAGTTCTTGTGAGAGCCATGTGTTAGGGTTCATTGGATTGTGTGATATAAGAGAAGAATAAAGCTTCTCAGATACAAGTGTGTATTTAAGAGTTGGACAGTTGGTGTGATGCTAGTTTCTTGTTGAGATCTTGGAGAGGTTAGTATAGCTTGATGGGATGTCTTTCTAGGCCATGTTTTTGTTGGATAGGTTTTGTAGTAATCGTGGATTCCCTAGATATGGTTTGGGAATATTTGGAGAATTCCTTGGATGGAAATTCAAATCTGAAATGTGTTCTTATATTTTTGTTGTTAACGAATGTCATTTTTAGATAAGCATATTTTATTAGATCATACTCTAAGGGATGTTGCATTAATCTAGTGTCAAAGTATTTTGTAGTGTTTATCCCTTGAATTTACCTATACTAGGGGTGGACATATTTGAGATATTTGTAGGTGCATTTCTGAATATCTCATCTCATCTCTAAGGATGAAAGTTGTGGGTGATATATCTATGACTTCATTGAAGTGGGGGTGGAAAATCCAGATTCAATAGATTTTCCAATAAAACCCTATACCCTATTTGTTAGCTTCATTACAATCATATCTCTATCAAGGAAGAAAATCATATATAAAAATACAATTAAGCTCAAATGTTATCAATTGTCCAACCTTTATCATGAACCTCTATATGATCAAAAATTTAATGAACAATTTTACAAATGTACAAGTGTTAAAGTGATTCAATGTTGTGTCCCTGCATATAATGAAGCCAAATCATTCTTACATAATTATTGGCCCATGTTGCATAATCATCCATAATCATCAATGCTTACGCAAATATTTAAGTAAATCACACTCTTCAAGAATGGGATAGCATGTCTATTGTTTTGGTGCTTAGGTTACAACTATCTCGTTTTGTGAGGCCTCATGGACTTTAACATGTCATGAGAAACCATGTCATGTAGTTACAAGATGCCTATGTCATGAGAAACCATGTCATGTAGATATAAGATGCATATCTCAAAGTGTTCAAAGATAAACCATGTCATGTAGATATAAGATGCATATAAACCATGTCATGTAGATATAAGATGTCTATCTCAGAGTGTTCAAACATAAATTATGGAATTAAATAAAATAAACAAAATTTCATCCATAAATTATGGAATCAAATAAAACACGATACAGGGTTACGGCTATGAAGTTCATTACATCATAATCTCATAAATATTGTTCATTGGAACACAAGCTAGATGCATTAAGTTTTATGATTTTATCCTATCTCATTTATCATATAATTATAGCCTTATTTTGTCAAATACAACAAGTCCTTGGGATCTTCTCACATCTACAATTATCCTTACTGGGATCCTTTTAATGATCTACTCTAAATCCTCCTTCCTCTCCAATAATTTCAAGATTATAACTATTGAACTACTCAAAGATACCTCCAAATGAATTAGCATGCACCTTTTAAAAACCTTGAAGCTTTTGAAGTTTGTTGATCATAATTAATCATGTCAAGTGAGTCCACATCATCATTAATTATCAACTACCATGTAAAATCTAAGTAACATCATTTTAAATTTATGTCCAAAGTGTTGTACTCCTTTTAACCTTTGTTTACAATACTAAAACTTACAATTAAAATTTAACAAAATGATAAAACTAAATTCAAATGATTTATTAGAATTTTACATTATGTTTAAAATACTAAAACTTACAATTAAAGTTTAACAAAATAGTAAAACTAAATTCAAATAATTTATTAGAATTTTACACTATGTTGAAAATAAAAAACTAAAATTGATAATGTTTGTGAACCAATTTGAAAGAGAAATTGGAATAAGCTATAAAAGCTTTGAAAATTTTCAAAATAACTATCATGTATACTTTCTAGAAATCTCTCTAAACTTATAATGGCACAGGTACACTACCAAATAGAAGAGATGTGCACTCCCACTATCTTTCAAAATGGGCCATTACCATGCACTACCTATATCCTCGTAGTCGAATATAAGACAAGTCATCCCTTTTGGCTGTAAAGTACCACTGTGTTTTGAATTATTAAAGATGAAAATGATGTCCTGCATGAGGCGAGGCTGGGTGGATCGTTTCCATGAACAACACCATTGTGAACACATCCACCCTACCTATGAACTTTGATCTCATTACATGATCCACAAGCAAACTCCACTTTAAAAACAACACAGCACACTTCATAAGCATTTGAAAAAAAGTCATAATTTTATAACCAACAAAGGTTCCATGTCCTGAAATCAAATTAAACTGCTTCTGTTGCCATGGATAGAAGTAGGACAGACTCTAATAAATAACAATGCAGAACAATAAAAGAATTGATCTTAAACTAAAAATTAAAAAAAGCTGGAAACATAGGAAAACTGCTTCTGTTGCCATGGATAGAAGTAGGCCAAACTCCAATAAATAACAATGCAGAACAATAAAAGAATTGATCTTAAACTAAAAATACAAAAGCTGGAAACATAGGAAACTCGGGTATCCTGTTAAAATTGATCACAGTAACTAAGAACCAAAATAGCTTTTTATCTCGAAAACGAAGTGCTGTGAATATATAAGCAAACATCTAATTCAAATACAAGCAAAAAAACGTTTTAACATCGCAAAGATGCGTTCATTGTTATACGCATAGCAGCAATGAAACTACTGACGTTTATCAAATTTCCTAACACTGCAGACAATCCCTTAACATTCTTGGGCTCTGGTTCCTCAAAAAGACAAACACAAATAGTACGATGTAAAGTTTTTTGGGTGGACAATCTTGAGTGTAAAGTTTAAAAGGTGTGTTAAACTCTGGTTGGAAGAAAAACCAACTCTAAGAAGTTATACACCTTTCTTAATATGTAAAACCTAAACGTTTTTAAGCAACAATCAGATCCTTTGAGCATTTTCAGCATTCTGCGCACTTGAGGCATGGTCGCGTTTTTTCAGAACGTAACAGAGAGAGCTCCATTTGCTGCCCTTCTTCTTTTCCATATAGAGATCGTGTAACATCTCCTCAAGCTGCTCCAGGGAGAGGTCCTTCGTCTCCGGGAGAAACAGGTAAACGAACAGCAAGGTAAAGCACGCTACGACCATGAATAGCAGAAATGTCTTGGAGATACCGATAGAACCTGTAAGGCTCAAGAACGTCTGCGACACGATCAGATTGGAGATCCACAGACTGGTCGCTGCAAGGCCTCCCCCGATTCCTCTGTATTGAAGTGGGTAGATTTCTGAATTCACTGTCCAGGGAACGATTCCCATGCCGGGGGAAAAGAAGCAGATGTAGAGAGCCAATCCCAATATGGCGAGCCACCCAAACTGGCTGGGGCACCCTAGAGTGAACCAAGAGCTGCTTGAATGGCGGAGATGGCACATATCTTCCACCGTTTGATTGGACACCAGACAGGTTCCAGTAAAGTGACCCTGTAGCAATGTCATGTACAATCACACCAATGAGATTTAACATTCATTTTTCTGTAATATTGTCATGTAGAATCTCATCCATTCATAATAATGTTAAACCATACCTTTTGTGATGTTTGTGATTGACAGAATCCACAACTGTTGGCGAGGCAGTCAGCACAGGTCCAATGCTGATTCGAAGTTTGATAGGCTGGGCAAACGTAGTCTCTTTCTGTCTCCAAAGCTTTCAATCGACCGAGTACGGGAGGAGAGTTTTGCTCTGTGTACTGGAATACTCCTGTGAGCAGTGCAAGAGACAGGATAACTCCACACAAGCTCAAGATTGCAAGCCTCCTCCTTCCAGATTTGTCAATGAGATACATTCCCAATACGGAACCCAGTGCATTCAGTCCTGATGTTATCAGCGATAGGAGCATAGCTGTTGTGTTCGAAGCAAAGCCTGCCATTTGAACAATTGTGGGACTGTAATACATTACAGTGTTTATCCCTACAAACTGTTGCAGGACCTGTCACAGATGAATCCGAAAGTTAGTTATATGAACCATAAATAAAACGCTTTAAAAGCATTTCACATGCTCATCATGGATCCTTAGTCTCAATGAATAATATGAATGAATACGTTATGCATCTCAATGAATAATATGAATGAATACGTTATGCACTCAAGGCTAAATATTAAGATCAAACCCCAACGAAAATTCAATATGCACATTTAATGTTTTTTTATTCCTCGACCACTGTTCTATGAGTCACCCAGCGGCATGCATTTACTGTTTATTATTCCTCGACGACTATTCTCTGAGTCACTCAATAAGCACCCAGCAGGCAGGCATTTATTATAGCTCTGTGTAATATAAGTTAGTTTGGTCATTAAATTTTTGTGCAGAAATTTAATGATCAATCTCTGCACCAAGTTGCAGTAACAGTTTAAAAGTTTTTGTGCAGAAATTTAATGATCACTCTCTGCACCAAGTTGCAGTAACAGTTTAAAAGTTTTAGGGTTTTTTTTAATTTCTGTTTGTTAGTATCATTAGATTAGATTAGGGTAAATCAATTAATGGTGAAATCATCATTTTACATTGTTTAAATTAGGTTTTTGAGTTTAAATTAGGTTTTTGAGTGTATAAATAGATTCAACACCCTCAAAAACTTTATGAACATTAATAACATGTGATATTAACCACTTAAATCTACAAATTCATTCATTTTTCTGAATTTCTTACCAAATTTTGGACAAAATCTTAAAAATGTAATCAGAAAAAATAAAAACTTAAAAAGCTACTAAATATATACAATAATCAATATAAAATAAATTGAATTGTAAATCTCTATATAATGTTTATCAAACAGTAGTCTATCTGTAATTAATAACTACATAAAAAAAATTCAAGTTAATTTTTTTTATAAATTTAATATTTAAAGGTGTAGTTTTATTTAGTTAATGGAAGTTTTAACTACTCAATTTTATTAAAAAACAAATAAAATCATCAAATAAATAAATAATGTTAATATATAAATTGTAAAATAAAGTTTTAGGAAATTATTGTTTTAATACTATTTTATGATAGAGACTGTAAAATTTTCTCATTGATATGGGAAAACTTATGTTCAGCGAGTGATTTTCAAACCATAAAAAGAAAAATTCAACAATAATAATAAAAAGGTAATTTACCATATAATCAAACCCTAACACAAAACTGAGAACTGAATTGGACCCCCTCACGGAATAAAAGGGGAAAAGAAGGTAGTGAACGAAAAGGAACCCTCGCAGAAGCAAAGAGGTTGTCTAGAATTCTGAAAGAGTGTCTGAATATAAGAATAAAAGGGAAATTACTGTTTTTCTTGGGAAAATTCGAGGAACGAAAAAGAAGTTTCTGAATATAAGAATAAAAGGGAAATTACTGTTTTTCTTGGGAAAATTCGAGGAATGTGAGAATCTTTATAGCAACGAACCTGAATTGATCAAATATTGATCTGATTACTAGGAATGTGAGAGAAAAAGACGATAGGAATGGTTTACCGAAATTCCAACGCCTGCCACCACAGCCGGTCTAAGTTCTGGTGATGTTATCAAAGTGTGAAGTTTCTTCCGCATTGAGTCCTCGCCATCTTCTGCAGCAATGGCATTCCGGAGAGCTGTAATCTCAATTTCCACCTCTTCTTCAGGATAGAGCCTTTCAAGAATCGCCACTGCTTTGTCAACCTTATTCTGCATTTCAGTATCCATTTGCACACATAGATTAATATAACAATGTAGACAAATTATTGTTTATATAATTTTCAATATGGAAACAAGGAATTAGCTGCGAACCTGTTTGTATAACCAGCGGGGAGATTCGGGCAAGAAGGACATCATAATTAGCTGAATTACAGCAGGTACGCCAGCAACACCAAGCATCCAACGCCATGTTCCTGGTACCTGAGAAACGTAGCCATGAGCATTAATCTATATAGCTTGATATATCAATATAGGACTCTAGATTTGTGTTAGATTTCACAAACCTTGGTGAAGGCCAGATTGATGAGATAGGAGAGAAATTGTCCTCCGGTTATCATAAAACCGTTGGTGCTAACTAAAGCTCCTCTTATTTTAGCAGGAGAAACCTCTGAAATGTAGAGTGGGACGCTTACAGAGGCGACTCCTACACCTAAACCAATGAGTATCCGACCAATAATGAGAACAGTCGGATCGGGTGCCACAGCCATGACAATCGCGCCTACAGCAAACACCGCATCCGCTAGAAGAATCGACGGCCGCCGCCCATATTTATCGCTCATGAATCCTCCTACTGCCGACCCAACTACAGCGGCTGCAATGGTCACGCTCACTATGGTCTCCTGTAAAGGTAAGATTCACGGCAAATCCATATATTGAAAGTTTCTTTTCAGATGAATCAATGAAAAAATGAAGTTCTAGATCCCACGCATGCACGCAATCGCTAGATATCAGTATTTTTTCAGGTGTAGCCCTACTTACCTGCAAGATTACGCTTTTTTCTACTGCTTTGAAATCATCTCGAATATACAGCAAAGCCCCGGATATCACCCCTACAATTTAAAAACTCACAGATTTGGATTCAAATTTCTTCAAGAGATCCAAAGCCAGCTGATAAAATAGAGTTAATTGAACGCAAGCATTAAAGACCCTTAATTAATTGTAATGCCCTGAAAAATAAGTGTCTGTAAAGTTACCTGTGTCGTATCCAAAGAGGAGGCCACCGACCCCGGCGGAAAATGCGAGCTGCAAAATAAATGGATTCTTCCATATTATCGACCAAAACGTTTTAAACTCCTCGGCGCTTACTCCATGAGCTCCTCCCTCCATTATAATGCCTTACCAGAAGATGAATTCGCTAGGCTTATTATGAATTTCCCCGCTTCGCAGGTTTAAAAATTGCAAGACCTGAAAAACCAAATTATAATGTATTCAGCTTAGCAGCTTAGACCAAATTATTTTGTATTCAACTTAGCAGCTTAACTTCCAAGTAACTTCCTTTTTACGCATGACGCAAGTCGTTTTTTGCGTTAGCATTTTGTTACTGATAGTCAGATTCATACTCTAACCAGGTTAATTTTTTTTCCAATTCTATGGCCGGCCATGTATTTACAGTTTTCCCGAGTCTCAATCTAATTTGTTCTTCCTTATTAATAGATCAGAATCGTGAAAGAACAGCAATAAAACTACATACCATTTTCCTTAACTAAAACAAAATCATCCTAATTAGTCAAGCAGTCTGTCTGCCCAGATCAATTTAAGGCTTCTAACTATTCAAACCCTCTGAGGGCACAATCGCATTTTGACAGCAGGAGGGAAATTTTATAAACCTCGAGGGATTCAATACATAACCAGAGATCTGTTATCTAGAAAGACTTCCTCCCTCAATCGCACAAGCATTAAAACTTCACATATTGCCAACAGTTGCAGAGTGTCCAGCTCTTATTCTTACCTCGAATAGAGGTAATTTCAATGCCGATAAAAGTCCTAGCGATCTTCCAGCGATGTGATCTCCTATTCTCCTTCTGGGTGAACTGAGCAGATTGGCTGCTTTGAGATCTATATATAGAACTGAGCAGATTGGCTGCTTTGAGATCTATATTTATATAGATTCATGGAAAGAGAATTTTAGTACTTAAAAGATGCCGATATTTAGCTTTTCGGGTCATAGACTAACACAGTCTATGGATGCTGTGGCCTATAAATAGGCTAGAAAACATAGTTTGCACATAAATGGTGACATTAAATTAAAGCACAAAATCAATTCCCGAGAAATAGCACGATGCATGGCCTTGGCAATTTGGATCCATGGCTCTGTGCTGTTAAAAGCTTTTTGTTTTATACCTTTGCAAGGGGCTGTTAAAAGCTTTTTGTTTTATACTCCTGTTTTCCTTTTGTTTTTCTTGGCATACTAAATGTGTATATGGATGGATTAATGATGATTAATAGAATGGCTGTTTTCGCTTTTTCAAATGGAGTGTTTTGGCTTTTTCAAATGTAGTGGGCTAAGACTGGGCTAATACTGGGAGCAATTTTTTCTCTTCCAAGTTTTTTCTGGCAAGTTTTTCTGTAGCTAGCTTTTAAATTTTCGATCAATCCAAAACTTTGATTGATTTTCTGAATATTTGGGTTGGTTTAAAATGAGGTAAAATCCTTGGAGTAAGGTTTTGAAACCTTTTCAAATATGCATAGAGTTGTCAGTTTCAGCTATTTGATTCTTAAAGTTTATTGAGATGTAGATACCCTACTTCTTCTAAATTCAAACCTTAATTGATCTAGAAAAAGAAAACACATATTCTTAATTATTAAATCTTTTCTTTTAACTTTTAAACTAATTATTACCCTCTTTCCCATTTGTAAAATAAAATAAAATTATATCTCATATTTAAAAGCCAAATAAAATAACATTAAACCACAACCAAACCAAACCAAAAAATCAAAACACAACCCAACTAAGAGATCAAATCCAACAAACAATCAAATTCCTTATTTTTCGACTCATTCTCATTCTAACAGCAATCGAAACAGTTTTTTCTTTTCTAAAATAGAAAGAGGCTTTTGTTTTAAATCTAATGCAAACCAGGCGTAGAATAACAGGGACTCAAACGGCCACTTTTTCCGATGGGTTTTCTGACACCTTTTGTCTTGAATTTGGCAATTGCAATTCAATTTCAATAACTGTAGATCTACAATCTCAAAAAACTTAGAACTGTAATTTTAAATTTTCATGATCTCTGAATCTCTTCAGTCCAATTGTAATTGGACCAACAAAAATTGTGTAATCCAATGTACCTAATTTTGACGGGAAAACCTCTGAATCTATTCAGATCATTCAAATTGTAATTTGACCAACGAAAACGAAAATTGTGCAATTCAATGCACAAGGATATCTGAATCTCTTCAGATCATTCAAATTGTAATTTAACGAAACAAATTTGTGTAATCCAATGCACCTCATTTCAGCGAGGCTTACTTAGAATTCGGCTATTCTAATATCCAGTATCAAATTGGAATTCGGCTATTCTAATATCTAGTATCAAATTGGTTTTGAAGTATGAGAAACAAATAGTAAAATAATGATAATTTGTGATTTTGAAAGTTAAAACAAAGTTAAAGGCTGTGCCTGTATATTTTTGTAGATTTTATTAGTCAAAATAGCTGTGCTGAGGAAAGTCTCATACACCAATTTGGTGTTTGACTTGACAACAGTGATCTTAAAAATAGATTATTATTAACCAACTTAAAAAAAATAAAAAGATTGAACATTATACTCTAACATATATATACTAATAAATAAATAACTCTTCAAGCACTTTAGAAATTTAAGTCTCTATTTCTTTTACATTTTCCCTTGATTAATATATATAATTAAATTTATGTAAACAAGATCTATTTTCTATAAAAAAATCTGATAGCAGGAGGAGACTCTAAGATCACTATCCATTGGATAAATTCCAAATCCAATTTGAATCTAATTTATCTCAACAATTGGAAAGAAAAGATCAAAATTTTAAAGAATGAATTTGAATCTATCAAATTTATGTACATTCATAGACAATACAACAAAATTGCATACAGATTATGTAAGAACGCACTCAAAGAGATTATCTAAGAAGGCACTCAAAGACATTTATGGCTGGCTTTTTTATGAGGAAATTGTTGAAGAAATTATTGTGAACACTGGAAAATTCTACATTTTCTAGTCTGGAACTATACAAACACACATTTTTTGACAAATTTTGCATATGTCACTAGTTTGACATTTTATATATACTGCAATGTATAAATGTGGAAGGAAGGAAAGACTACATATCTATTGGAAGGAAGGAAAGACTACATATCTATTTTTTTTTTATCAATACTTTCTAGATCCATCTATAACAAAAAGGTTCATTTGATTCTAATAAAATAACAATGAAAAAAAAAATAAACAAGTTCTAAGCTCTCTATTATTGTTGGAGATTTTTATTTTTTTTTCCTTTTTTCCCTTTTTTCCACTCAAAAATCCATTAAATATTTAAAAATAAAATGGTTTTTTTTAAAACATACATACAATAAACAATTAAACTTGTATAGTAAACTTTAAAAAAAATTACAAAAGATACAATATTACTAAAATTTAATATATATAAATATAAATATACACATTACCAAATCTATTGAAAATAAAAATAAAAATTGATGCACTTTCCTTACCTCAAAGATGGATGGAAACGGTACTATGAAGCAATGCCAAAGATTTCTCTTGCATTTGATACCCAAGGTCAAATACGATGATAATGCTTTACCATGGAGCTATTCATTATGGATGGAAACAGTACTATGAAGCAATGCCAAAGAGTTATCTTGCATTTGATACCCAAGATCAAATACTATGATAATGGTTTATCATGGAGCTATTCATTTATATAGAGAAGTCTTAACTTATTTCAAGATTAATTTAACATTTATATAATAAATAGATTTAGAATTTTTTTTTAGTAATTTGTTATATCGTTATATTAGTAATTTGTTTAGTTTGGATGATTGTGAAGAATAATTGTTATCCTTCCTAGGTGGGTTCATTTCCCATAAATGACATGTTAAATTCATAATGAGTTTGTTGTAATGGCTCCGAGCCTATATGTATTGGAAAATTGCCTTTGATTCAATTGAATAGCAAGGCAACTGCTTTTACGGTAAAAAAAAAAAAAGTATAAGTGTAAAATAAAATGATTATATTTTATTGTATAAAAAAATGAAAGGTGAATTTTATAGTTACACTCAAAATGTTCTACTTTTTTGTTTTTGTTTTTTTTTGCATGCTTTTCTCACAAGTTCTACTCAAAATTAGGTCAAAATTTTAGAAAGATTGTTGGAATTGTAGATTCAAGTGATTAAGATCATATATTTTAAGTGTTTTTGGGTTTTTGAGAATCCTAAATAGATTGATGCACTGAAAAACATGATTTGAGCAATATAAAATTGTGATTTAGTCAACAAATACATTCCCATGATAATTATGAGAAAAGTAAAAAACTGAAAACGTTTACATCACGCAATTTACAACTCATTAAGAATAAAATGTCTAAACTATATATATATAAGTCTAAGTTTATGAGGAAACCCACTTGATATCTCTCATTCCAAGGTTGGTACTCCCCTCATTTCGAGTTGGTACACCCCTCATTCTAAGGATGATACAATTATTAAAGAAATTTTGTTTACTTTTTTTCTTTTCTTTTTTTTTACCTTTTTTTCCATATAATGTATTTTCTAGAGAAATTGTACAATCTAAAATAGATCCATGTCAAGAGGTTCTATTATTATCATAAATTTCTTTTTTTTTTCATTTTTCTCCTTAATGCATTTCAACAATTTAGAAAAAGAACAAACAAATCACAAAATGAGATTTGAATATAAGCTGAAGAGAATAACAATTTTCACCTAAACCACTCAAATTACACCAAATTAACATTAAAAACTTAATATATCCATACGAATATAGTTCATATTTAATGTTTAAATTAATAACTTACATGTTTTTCCATATCATATTCACGTAGAAATTTTATTAGATCCCTAAATGTAAGAAGGAGAGGGTTTGGGATAGAGGTCTTCTTAGAAATTTAGAAGCTAAATTACTATTTGAATATGCCATGGGTTCAAGTTCTACAATATTATAATTTAATGTAGTTAATTCACGCTATTTGATTAGTATTTTTTTCCTTTTCCCAAAAGAAATTCAATGGGAAATTCAATAAATTAGTATTTGAATATGCTATGGGTTCAAGTTCTACTATATTATAAGTAGTTAATGCACACTAGTTGTTTAGTTGTTGTTTTTTTCTTTTCCAAAAAAAATTAATGGGAAAATTCAATTAATGCATATTAGTTGATTAGTTTTTTCTTTTCTTTTCTTAAGGAAAATTTAATAGGAAAATCAAAGAGATGATTCTCACATTCAGATTTCATATATCGGTTCATATTAAAGAAATTTTATTCGATTCGAGCAACAAGGGGAGAGTACTATTTGATTAGTTTTTGTCTCATTATTCCAAGGAAAACTTTATAGGAAAACTTAATGGATGTTTCTCTACATATGTGGCTAACATTCCTAGGAAATTCATCGACATAAATTAGTGATCCCAACCTAAAGGGATTCGAACCACACACCTACTAGCATGGAACTAGCCAAATACCCAATAACAAATTGGCGACAACTAATTGAGCTAACCTCTTAGACTAGTTAATTATTTCTTATTAGTACACTTTTCCAATTAACATTAACATAAATTGACACTCTAACAAAACTTATCTCTAACTAATATTGATGTGTATATTGAATTAATACATCTTTAATAGCTAAAATAACTATTGGGATTTGGTGACAACGAATTCCTCCAAGAATGGATTTAGATCATATTATTCTGCGTTGGTTGCAACTAAATAGACCAAGTTAGAATATGGATAGGAGTGCATTAAATGAATTAGTTTCTTATGTAAATTACTATAAATTTGTGTATACCTGTAGAGGCTGAGACAGAGTGAGAGATGTATTGAAGCTATTGTAATCTCCATGATCTGAATAATAAGACAATTGATACCTCTGCTTGGTGGACATAGCCCAACGTTTGGGTGAACCACGTGAAATCTATGTGTTTCTTATTTGTGTGATTGTTGATTATCATATGTGAATTATGTTTTCCGCATTTGCAATTCTAACAATTGGTATCAGAGTTGTGTTGGAGATTTGTGAGGACCAGATCCGTGGTGCAAGATCATGAATTGAGTAGAAAATCATCGGTGCTCCCTATGCAGTGTTAGAGGCGCGTCGACGCCCTCACACTTATGAAATTTCAATTTTCATGAACTACGTGCACCCGTATCATGCACCACAGAGCATTGGCGCTACTCCATCCATAGTCAAGAAGTGCTAGCACTCCCCCATCCACACTCAAGGAGCGTTGATAGTTCAAACTAGTGCTCCCTTTCAATAGTCCAAGGAGTGTCGATCAAGAAACACTCGCATGTTTTATGGAGTGAAAAAAAATTAAAGTGGTGGTTTTGGAATTTTTTCTTCTTCTAATGACGAAAAGGTGACTACATTATTGTGTTATTTGCCCGAGTCATGGGATCACTTTGTTACCTCCATTAGTTTCAACACAACAGAAAGTATTGAGTTTGATGTTATTGTTGGAGCACTATTATCTGAGGAAACAAGGAAGAAATCCAATTCAGAAACCTCTACATCTGAGGCGATGATGGTCAAAGGCAGACCTAAAGAAAGAGGACATGGTCAGAGAGATTTCTCTTGGTCAAAGTCGAAGGGAAAGAAGAGAAAACTTAAGTGTTAGTTTTGTGGCAAATCTGGACACCTGAAGAAAGATTGTTGGAAGAGACAACAAGCCTCCAAAGAAGACCCTCCAAAAGAGACGAAGGAAGCAAATGCAACCAAAACAGGTTCAGGAATAGGTTCAGGTATGACTGATGAAGTTTTATCAATTAGTATCGATTCACGTCATGATCAAAAGTGGCTATTAGATTATGGTGCTTCAAATCACATGTGTCTTCATAGACACTAGTTTATTACTTACCAATCTATAGATGATGGAATAGTTTACATGGGAAATGATATATCATTTAAAGTTGTGGGAATTGGTAGCATTTGAATTAAGATGTTTGATGGAACTGTTAAAATACTAACTGAAGTGAGACATGTACCTGAGCTTAGGAAGAACCTAATTTCTTTGGGAGTCTTAGACACTAGAGGATATAAGAGTATAGTTCAAGGTGGAGTTATGAAGGTCTACAAAGGAATCCTACTGGTTATGAAAGCGAAGAAGGTTGGAAACATGTTTATGTTAGAAGGAAGAACTGAGTCAGATCATGCAACAACTTTATCCGAGAATGACAGTGATTATGTTCGACTATGGCATCAACGGTTGGGCCATATGAGCGAAATAGGATTGAAGGTATTATCTTCTCGCAAGTTATTTCCTAGTCTAAAGTCTTTAAAGTTAGATTTTTGCAAGCACTGTATTTATGGAAAACAGAATAGGCAGAAATTTAAAACCGGAAGACACGCCAGTGAAGGAATCCTTGATTATATCCATTCTGATGTTTGGGGACCATCCCCTACTATTTCATATGGAGGATCATCATATTTTGTAACTTTTATAGATGATTTCTCTAGGAAGGTTTGGGTCTATATGTTGAAAATAAAGGCTGATGTATTTATTGTTTTTAAGTAGTTTAGAGTTTTGGTAGAAAAGAGCACTCGTAGATCCATTAAATGTTTAAGAACTGATAATGGTGGTGAATTTACGTTGATGGAATTTGAGAACTATTGCAAGGAGTTTGGGATTGATAGGCATAAAACCACTTCCTATACTCCTAAGCAAAATGGAGTTACTAAACGCATGAACAGGACTCTTCTAGAGAGAGCAAGGAGTATGCTTAGTAACACCAACTTGTGTTAATTTTTCAAAATCCCAACCCAGTTTCAGTCTCG
>SNQJ01S0014022.1:133228-144293 GCA_010110895.2 Picea sitchensis
CATAAATTGAAGAAAGAAGGCGTCCTAGGCCTAATTTATTTTACACCTAGGGTTTACTTCTAGGGTTTTGAAAAGCCTTGTATTTAAGCAACACTTTTCAGCCATAGATTTGTGTTTATAAGCTAGCCGTTTTCCCAAAAGAGTCTTAAGGAAAGAATAAGGAGCCTTAGGCCTAGCCTTAGGCCTAGCCTTAGCTACACCTAATTAAGTCTTCTCTTCTTAGGGTTTTGGATCTAGTGGCCCTGCCATAGCAGCACCATTAGACTAAGTCCTCTTGTACTTAGGTTTAAATATCTCCAAGCCATTAGTTTCACTCCAATTGACTCCATTTGCCCAAGGCACTAGTCTAGAAGGATAACGTTGAGGTTTTGTGCTTGAAACATTCTTTCAAAACTCTTTTATGTTGAAACCTTAACTAACCTAGAACTAACCCTAGCAGATTTACTAACCCTAATGATGATGACGTCATGCCTTTATTGAACTCTTGAGTGGCTTAAAATTTGCGGCTAGGTCATCATTGGATTGGCATAGGAGTGTTGAATCTTTTCATTGTCTTGTTTTACAAAACGGCCACTTCTTTGTCTCTTAAACTAACCTAAACATAGGGCTGACGTCATAGTTGCAGCAGAAACATTATAGGTGACGTCACACTTGTTGGATCACTTGTTTTGGCATAAAATGTTGTGACCTTTATCACCTTATCTAATAGACTTTGAGTCATTGATTGCATTCATAAGCTTATTTGAGAAAACGTTTCACTCATTGTCTTTCAGTTTTGAAATTTTCTAGGGCTGACGTCACCCTAATTTTGCATTGTGACGCAGCAACAAGATATATGTATGAGCAGATTCGCATTGTGATATAACAAGGATTAATTGTGTACATTGAATGCCCATATCTTTTATGCATTTATTGAAGAAGTGATATAAGTCATTTGTCTTTGTTTAGCAATCATTGACTTCGTCAATAATCGCATCTGTTAATGCTCATATATATGTTGAAGATAGTCATTGACATTTGAAGTACTAACCACTGCAGCACATTTTAGTTTCATTTGTCTTGTCTCGCAAACAGGTGCCCTTATCAGTGGAATATCTCCTTTGACTATCTCCTTCTTGGCAGTAATCTGTGAAAGGGAATCTTTATCTTGATCCATTAGCCCTTTATCCCTTCCAGAAACCCAGATTACTAGGGACGTCTCCCTTGGACTAGCCCTCCTAAATAGAAAGAGCTCCCCATCGAGGTGACAGTGGGTGGGGAAGTTCCTGTTACGCCAGTTTGAAGCCTTGACTCAAGCTAACCTAAACCCTTCCTACAAACTGTGCGATAACAGGAACCAGAAAATGTCATCTAGCGAGCCCTATAGCCGCAATTGCCAAAAATGACAGTTTCACAAAACACCTTGCATGTCACGGAAAATGGCCGCAATACATTTGTATGATAACAAGCAATACAGATACGTCATCAAATCCAACATGCGGATTCTATAACGCCTACTGCGCAAATTTGCAGTATCTCAAAATAACATGCACTTCACTTGCAGATTGATCACAAAATCAACATGCCGTGTGAAGCACCTAGAGAATCCTGCATGTATCCTAAATCATTTTTGAAGCATCAAATCTGACATGCAAAGTATACACACAGCTAACTGAAAGATGGTAAACTGAATAGAATCATGCATGTAAGTACACTGAACCTCCATGTGGCACTGCGGAATGAAGCGATGAACCCTCCATAGCACTGAGTGCTACCAATTGATGGAGGTAAAAGTGAATTTCCAAGTTGTCACCAAGATTACACAGGGTGTAATTTTGAGTGCTAACAAGAGTCAAATGTAGAATGCATAGGTCAGTCATTCTTAGTGAGACTTTCAATGGGTATGCAGTACTCCAGAGTCCACAAAGACATGGTCCTTTATACATATTTCTTATAATAAAAATGGAGCTATAATTTATTTTTTCTTCTATATGTGATTGTATCCATGTGTTTTCATGTAGTAGTTAGACCTATACATGTATTTCTACTTTCATTTATAATCTTTCCATACCATCTCATACTCAGGAAGACTATATCGTGGATTGGAGCTTAACACTCTTCTTGTAACATGGCATGCCTAGAGATGTTGGATGCATGTCTAAGGTAGCGTTACATGTCACTTCTAACATTTGAGACCTGTCTTCCTTAATTGTGGCTGAATTTAACCTTCCAACCTAGCCTATAATGTTGGACTACATGATAAAGTGTTTAGAGATAGAAATGAATACGTAAAATTCATAGTGCTAACCTGATAATCAAGATTGAGCTTCCCATTCACTGCTAGTGCAGACCTGATGACAAGTTCCTCAGCCAAGTTAATCATGCTCTCGTAATCTGTGTATGCTTCATAAACCTACAATTTTGGCAAGGACTCAAGTTGTTTGTCATAAGATCTCAATATAATGTAAATTCTAATTTCCCCTATTGTTAAACTGCAAAATAAGCAATTTAGGAAAAGAAGTACATCTTCAGCAAAATTTAGCTGCACTGATACTAAGGCATGCAAGTACCAAAATGTTTCACTCACCTCAATGCTAGTAAACTCAGGATTATGCCTTGTTGAGATTCCTTCATTTCGGAATATGCGGCCTATTTCATAAACTTTCTCAAAACCGCCTACCTAGAACATAGAAAACTGTATTCATCATTGATTACCAATAAAACAATACTCATCAAATACTATATTCCTTTCAACGAGACACTAGAATCCTATTGAACTTCTTAAAGAAGCAGACAATAATGCATGATTTTTCTTTCCCAAAAGTTGTAAACATGGGGTACTAAGATCAAAATTTCCAATGAACTTTATAGTTACATCAGAATTCTAGAGCATGCTTCTTCAACTTGCTCTGCACTTTACAGATATTTTTTTTTCACTTTGGAAATGCAGATGCAAATTGTATTCAGTCTTTGTAACCAGGTGACTTGTGATCATAACCATTAGCATGGAACGAATTATTGCATTTCACAAGTTAGCTTTATAAACTACATAACGACTGTCATCTTATAAAATTAATGAATTAGAAAGCATACGGGAAACCTTTTCATAGAATAAATTAGACATAAGATTGTTCCGGCACTTGTTACAAAGCTGCCAGATCACCTTGCACTGTTTTGCTTGTTAATCAAATGAATGCTTATGTTGAAATGATGGTATACTGGTGCCTGCATCTATATATTTGCATGAATTAGACATGTTGAATATAGCAGGCTGCATTCTAGAACTGGCCAAGATCTCTGCCAAAATTTCATCCTATAGTGATGTCATCTGAGAGGTCGATAAGAAAGTGAATGAGAAAGTATGGTAAACATGTTCCAAATGATCCTTTGAAAGTAAGTTTTATGATGTTGTCAGCAAAAACAACAGTTGAATGGCATCTTAAAGTATTTGTTAGGTCGGAAGATGTTATGACCGTTATCCTTAGTCTCTTCACTCTTCTATTATGCTCTTATCTTATTTCTCTGTTTTCTACATGGCTTGCCTACCTATTATTCTATTATCCTAAGTCTTCTTCTTCAACATTTCTCACCTACCTTCTTTTATTTTTTTAAGCTTTATGAAGAACATATGTCACACATACAAGGGCATTCTTCTTCTATATAATCTACTTGTAAATCTATAGAGCTATGTTCGATACCAGTATTGTGCTTTTGGGAGTTTCCACTCTCAAAGTGGTCATGAAACTTGACAGGATAACAACTATGGACTTTTATGTACTAGTTGCAGATCATGGGCATTATCATATATCACATGTTATCCTTGGTGCTACCCTTATGGTTTATCCGACCCTGGCCAAGCAGGGGGGAGGTGGCATTCATAGAGGATGACTTGGCACGATCAGTTTACCATGCCCTTTCACTCTCTTCAGCGTATTTGATGGATTGGTTATGTTTGTACCATTGGTGGACGTTGCTTCAGCTGCATATTATGTATCTTTCATCTTGTTGCAAGTGCTTGGGAACAATAAGACAGTATTGAGGAAACTATCTTATTGTTCCCCTTGCTCATGATGCTCTAGTCACTACTTTCACTTGGTTGTTTCATCGTGGGTTCATGTCTTTCTCTTAATTGTTTGTGTCTTCAAGGTGAGGTATCTTCCTGGTGTGTCACTTATCCTACATTTGCATTTCATCACTTTCCCATCATTTTGCCTAGGTATCTTCCATATTTCATCATATCTCCACATTGTGTCTTAGTAAATTCCACATTATATCCACATTTCACCGTATTCCCATTCCTGAAAGCGCATGAATCATTTCACACACATTCATACAGTTTACCCTTCATAATTAACCTTTCATTTGCAATATTGCACTATTTCACCATTTCCATGTCTGAACACACCAAACTAGTTTGGTATATTTTCATTGCTAATTAATTAATCCCAAACCTTAGTATGAGTGCTAAATTATTGGCCTCTTATATTCCTATGTTATAAACCTTCATTGAGGCCTTATTCCCTAAGTTCAATTTAAATAAAATAAAAAATAAAGTGCATTCATTGGGGAATACAACTTAAGTCCCCATGTGGTACAACACTTGAGGGTAGCACTCCACCTTTGGCACACATGTTAAGGCAACATTAAAAAATTATTATTTGTTAATGGTTTACCTCCTCATCACTTCATTGGGGTATCTTTTAGCCTTTTCCTTGTTCACACATACCACCTCATTTGACTGGGCTTTGGCCTTATCTCTTGGCACACATTCCTATGGAGTTGGTTGAGCTTGCACATGGTTTGAGGGTTAGTTATGCATGTGGCCTTTGTCTTCATTAACTCACTTCCACTCATTCCCATTCACATCGACTTATCCACTTACCTTTATCCCATTGACACATTCTTCTAGGTGGAGCGCTCCACCAATTCGTCCACATGCATCTTCGACTGGTATTGTTCACACTATGTTTCCAATTTGTTGAAATGTTAAGTGACTTGAGCTAACTCGCCCTACTAGCGCTCCCCCCGCCCCACCCCCCCCAATGCCTAGGGGTAACATGAGGAGATCATGCCTTGAGGCCCGCAATGGAGAACATGATCTACACCATGATGATGATGATCAACATGTCCACAGACGGAAGCCCAGCAACCCTAGACGTCAAGCTCAATGATGGCTAAACATTGAGTGAAAATGCAACAAACCCTAATCTAATCCTAAGATCACAAACGAAGAGGTGAATTTAGGATATAGAACTTGCTAGAAGAGAGATAGACTAGCGTCGTTTATTCCTCTTGGGCATATGGGGTCAAAATATGAACTTTCTTGGGAGACAAAGGTAAGCTTTGGGTAAAACCCTAAAGTAGTCCACTACAAGCCTTAGGGAGTTAACCAATAGAATGATGGCTAGGATAGTCCACTACAAACCCTAGAAAATTTCCCTATGTCCTTTAAGAAGCTTTAAATCAATGATAAGGGAAGGTAGTCCACTACAAACCTTCCTAGGGTTTCAAGACAAGATTTATTCAAGAGAAATACAAGGTAACATACACTATCACAACTTTGATAAACACATTTGTATGAAACGTGTAATAAACAAAATATATATAATATATAAATATAAATAAATATTAACAATAAATCAATAATTAATATTCAATAACTATATGTAATGAAGAGACACCTTCTTGATGAAAAGTCGTGTCTCTTATAAAAAGGAACCCTTGCATGAGTATATAGACGGCCCTCATTCTCAATTTTAATCATCATACTATTCATATTCAATCTCATACATTTATATATATAATTTATTTTCCTTATGGATTTCTTTATATTCCAAATATTTTGGATATTTGATTGCTGTGCCAGATTTGGTTGTCACATTTAGTATCAGAGCAAGTCTAATCCTGGCCTTTGGCCACTAGACTTTTAGTCAAAATTATGTTTCCCTTGGCAACAAAATTGTTACGTCTTTGACCACATCAGGCCTTTGGCCCTTTACAGTTCAGAAATATAGTTAAAGAAAATATATCCACTGCAAATAAAAAAAAATAAGAAATTGTTGTTGAAGAAATACTCATTCAGTTGCAAGCTTGAGGAAACTAGGAATCAAGAAAAAAAAAATTGAAAAAGAACAGAGACCGTTGTAGTCACAAGATTATTGGGTTCAAAAAAATATTTGGGAAATAAAAACCACTAGTATAATCATCAAAATTTCTGCACAACAGCAAACAGAATATCTAGCACCCAAAACACGTTGAACAGAAGATTCTACAAGTAATCAATTAATTCAATCATACAAATTTTGTACACATTGTACGGAATTGAAGACCATACAGTCTTGTATGGAATTGAAGACCATACAATCGATGTAACATTTGACGAAGCAAGGAAAATTGGTAAGGGGAAGATGGAGCAAGAGGACAGAGCTGGTTAGGGTTTGGGAGAAGTTTCAGGCGGTAGGGTTCTGGTTTAGAGGTGTTTAGGGTGGGAATAATGGGGGCGGAGGGTCTAGATGTTGCAGTACAAGCAGCTAAGACGCAAGAAACAAAAAAGTCCTTTAAGGATGTCGTAAACGGAGGGAAAATCAAGCTACCACATGACGTCCTTATGGTAGGGACTGGCGAAAGCAAGAAAAGACTTGACCAACCTGCCAATGAAGCAGGTACAAGCAGTAAGCTTGACAAAAATATAAAGAATGGTTGTATGGCTAAAACAGAGGAGAACCCGAGATACGAGGTCACCTCACCGTTGGTGGGAGACTATATTCAATACATGAAAGACCATGCATTCATTGGAAAATTCATGGGGATCTGGGCCTCGGAAAAGGCGTTGCTAGTGTGGATAAAAACGAGATGGAAATTCAAAGGGGATATAAGCTTAAAACTCGAGTCCAAGGGATTTTTTACAGCAATATTCACCTGCTCAAAGGATAGAAATCAAATCTTCGATGAAGGACCATATTTATTTAACTCCGCAGGGCTCCACCTCAGGTACTGGTCATAGCGTTTTTCCCCAGAAAAGGAGGACTTCACAGCTTCCCCAGTGTGGATGAGACTTTACTCCCTACCCTAGGAGTTCTAGCACCTAGAAACCCTGGAAGGAATAGGAAATACATTGGGCGCTTTTGTCAAAATCTCGAAAATAACAAAAGTAGCCAAGTATACATCCTATCCAAGAATATGCATTGTTAGAAATAATAGATGTGCTCGTTTAACCATAGACAATATAGCAATATTGTCACCCAACCATAGGCCGAAGCCACCCCCGAGCACCTTAACCCTGACAGAGAATGATTTCGAAAGAAAACCCTAGGCCTAATAGCCAATCAATGTAGCGTACCTCTCTCCAGAGCTAGCACACAAGGCAGAAAATCCAAACCATAACCAATAGAAAGTCCAAGCCTAAATCGAGAATACAGATTGCAGTAGCTGCAGCTACTCTCCAAACTTGCACACTTACTCAGTTTCTGCAGTGCGCACTCTTACATCTCTGCAGTTGTGAGTTGTGTGTGTCAAATGAGATCTGGCGACCTGTATTTATATTGTTTCTCCTTAGTTGTCTGGGCCGACTTCTCATTCTGGAGGCTAAACACTCAATATTAAATATTTCCTTTAGCCGACTTGTCTTCTAGGGTTATGTCCAATGCTTTAGGGTTTCTTCTTGCTTCCCAAAATATTATATTATTGTCAGGGTTACACGTGGAGGTTAATACCTCCCGCAACTACCATAATATCAACACTCCCTCCTAGCTAGGGAGGTATTGAAGGCAATGGTCTTGAGCACAAACATACCATTCAACCGGTAGCATCATCATAGCCATACAGGTTATCTCATGATTAGATCATGAGCACCATCATTACTATCAGTATCATCTAATAGCATCAACTGCATCATCTCTCAAAGCCATACTCCATCTGAGTAATCAGGCATGATGCTGAATAAGTCACTCACTCCACAGAGTGATACAAGAACCATTCTTCTAATCCGAGCATATGTCCTAGAAGAATAACTATTCCAACAGATGTTGGAAGCCACACCATGGGCCACAAGGACTATTCTTCTAATCCAGACATACGTCCTAGAAGAATAAATGTCCTGGACCATTTTTCATCTAGAGAATGTTTGTCCATCAACACACTGACTATCCATCTAGTTGATAATCATTTTCAACACCATCGATAGTCTACATGGAAATCAGAACAATGTCATTCAATAGAACACAATTGTGTCTATCCATAGTAGTACACAAATACTATCTAGTGGTACACAACCACACCAAGTAGCACACAGCTACTTAATCAGCGACACATAGTCACAACCAATGGAACACATCCACCACAGTAGCATACATCTACTGACCAGAGACATACAGATTCCATAGCAATCATATCATTTGATATCAACCTAAATAAAACAATATCATGATATAAATTGAGTCATTTGAGCCATTCTTCCACTCACATCTGTGAGATCTGGAAGAGCATCTGCCCTCAGAATGTAAAACATCAGCCATGGGCTATCTGGACTATTCTTCTCAGGCATAGAAGAATAATTGTCCCTGATTTTTGAGCCTAGACCATTCACCTAACTAGGCCATTCCTCCGGCACTAGTCATAGTGCAACTTGGAGAGAATGAGTCTGCCCTAGGGAATGCCTACCCCTAATTGTTGAACCCAGATCATTCACCTAACTGGGCCATTCCTCCAGCACTAAACATAGTGCAACTTCGATAAAATGAGTTTGCCCTAGGGAATGACTGTCCAGACCATTTCTTAATGGAAACGACTGTCCTGCACCAACCTCCAAAATGGACCATTCTTCAAAACTGCTGACAAGTGTGAACTTCGAAAGAATGACTGCTCGACGAGGCGGACCATTCTACTTGACCACTACTCAGAGTGACTGCCAAGAAGAATGACTGTCCTAGACCATTCCCCCACACTGGCCACAAGGGGAATCGTTGTCTATGGTACATCAACAATCTATCGAACCATTTTCATTATGAAAATGACTGTCCGATCTGGACCATTTTCTGAATTGGAAAATGCATGTCCGTCAGAAATCTCAAACCACTTTCCAAACTGAAAAGGAACTGCTCATCCTGGACCATTTTTTGAACCGGAAAATGATTGTCCATAAATCAATAACACATCAGTGCTCCTTCACATATTATGCCCAAAATGACACCCTTAGTGAATTTAATTAAAATATGCTCAATAATAATCTTGTTCTACAGAAATCATCGGAATGCAATGGAACCAAAGACAAGGTGTGCGGAAATGATCTCAATGATGAATAAAGGTAAATAAACTAAGTTGGCCCCACAAAACTCCTCCAAACACTCCAATCTCTCTGATGTCATAGTCTCACCCCTCTTCCCTGGCTGACTCAAGCCTCCTGAAGTGAATCTCACTGCATAATAAGGGAATCCAAAAATGGGGACATTACAAGATAGCAAGTGTGAGGTCTCCAAGAGAAACATCCCATCAATAAAAGGCATGGAAGAGAGAACAATGAGGCCTCAAAGGTGGGCATCTACCTCGGATATAATGCCAAGCAAGTGGATACATGAAACAATGCATCAAATCTATGAAGAAAGCATGTGGAGCATGTGGAATGTCATCAATGCTCAACTAACTCCATGAAGAAAGTGGGCGGCTCCTCATCAACCAATAAAATAGGATTATGCTTGAACATGTGTGCAAGATACTCCTCCAAAGATGGCACATGTCAACAATGATGCATGAAAAGGTGTGCCAAGCGCTAGCTCCATAAAACAAGGAATCAATCTGACATGGAACAAATGTGCAATGTGCTAGATCCAAACCATGTATCCAAATGCCAAGCCATCAACCAATTCATCAAGGGGAACAACCTCATAAAGGGATGCATAAAATGATGATAAGTGAATATGTGCATCCACATATGAGCCAAGGAAGGGGAGCTCTCCACACAAGACCATGGTCCACCTCATTAGTAACCCATCCATGTGTGAAAAACATCTATAAAAGCTAGGGCGTTGGAGAAATGGACCTCTAACCATGATCTTAGCCACTTATCAAAGTAATAAACCATATGCAAAAGAGATAGGGAGTATGCCAAGCACTCTATGACATGATAGAGCCAATTAAATGAAGATGCCAATACAATGTTAGTTTCACCCAAAAGTGTTCGGGTGTTCTTCCCATGGAGTCACATATCAACATGTATCATCAACTATCCAATGATCATAGGGGCTCCATAAGCAAGTCTACTAGCATGAAAGGAAAGCAATCACCAAGATAACCAAAGTATCAACATCATCATGACATCCTAATGAGGACTTCATATTAATCATCTTCTAATGATGACCCATCGAATTTACAACCTCATCACACAACTCGCAAAGTAATTACAACATTCAAGCACATTATAACTTTGTTGACACCATTTTTTTTCTTGCAATGAAAAAGTCACTACAACACAAAAATAGACTAAAAGACCAAATATGACAAAACTCGGGCTAATTCTAGCAATTTAAGGTGAGCTTCCATGTTACTCCCCTGCTAGTAATGACTTCTCATGAGACTGCATCGCAACCTCTTTGGAATGCCTCATTGATCCTATCAACTAATATCTGCTTCAAAGCATTTGGCAGCTACCTTAGATTCCACTGAGAATAACCATGCAGCACCAAAAGCCATACCCATGGCTCCAACTATAAATAAGTTTTCGGTGCATTGAAGGTCCACCTTGACAAGAACATTTACTACCGTCGTGAATTACTATCCTTGTCTATGTATGTAGGCAACTAGACATGGAATTTACATATAAAAGTTGCATTCATTGTGTTACATGTTATCCCCGATATCTAGGGATAACTAGGAGATCATGTCTCGAGGCCCACAGATCCTAGACACGAAGTACCGAGAGCAGGATTAACCTAAGCATGGCCCTGGAGGGCCCATCTTTCTTCATCTTCGCTAGATTTGTCCTGGCAGCAGTAGCAGCTTCCATCACCACCGGCTTGGACTTGCATCAGAGGGGACTCTTGCTCCATGAGGTAATTGGTCCAAGGTATCATGGTATGTGTCATATTTGATCATC
>SNQJ01S0014023.1:0-16317 GCA_010110895.2 Picea sitchensis
TTTTTCTAATAATTGCACCTCAAAAATGAAGAATAGATTTTAGTTATTAAAATTACATAATCCAATAAAGATTTTTAAATAAGCTAAATCAATTTATACATTAAAAAATCCAAATTAAAATTTTACCAACAATTAAGTCATTAGATTTAGTTATTAAAATTACAGATTTTAGAAAAAACTAAATCAATTTATATATTAAAGAAAATCCAAATTATAATTTTACCATCAATTATATCATTATTAAGTCGTTACATCAAATTCATTATATTTAATTACTAAAATTAATTTAAAAAAAAAAACTAAATCAATTTATACATTAAAAAAATTCAAATTAAAATTTCACCAATAATTAAGTCATTATTAAGTCATTACATCACTAGATTCCAGTAATGATTGCCACAAAATAAGTAAAAAACGTATAAACTCTGCCTCGTTTTTGTTACGGCTGTTTGTGCGTTTCGTTACCGCTCATCGTGCGTTTTGTTACGGTTGTTCGTGCATTTCGTTACGCTTCTTCGTGCATTTGGGCTCCCATCTTGCCAACTGGCCTTGCATTGCATTTGGGTGCCCCTCTTTCCAACTCGTCTTGTCTTGCCCTTGGTCCCCCAACCTTGGCCAAGCTCTTGGTGCGTTTCGTTACGGCTCTTCGTGCGTTTGGGTGCCCATGTTGCGAAATTGCCTTGCGTTGCGTTTGGGGGCCCATCTTTCGAACTCACCTTGCATTGCGTTCGGGCGCCCAACCTTGGTGAGGCCGTATTAAAAAATCTACCTCCAAGTCAAAATCGGTTCGTATCCGTCCTCTGGCTCGTCTTTTTTCCTAGTGCTCCCTTGTGTGGTTGTTTTTGTTACGGCTCTTCGTGCATTTCGTTACGGCCGTTCGTGCATTTCATTAAGGTTCTTCGTGCGTTTGGGCGCCCATCTTGCCAACTGATCTTGCATTTCGTTGGGTGTAAGGAATTATAGTAGTCACGGTTTATAATATTATAAAATATAGGATTATAGAGTTTAAAGGTGAAGGTTATATGTGTATTAAGTGTTAGATGTAACAAATGTTAATAATAAAAGATTAAAGTAAAAAATTATAAGTATTAAAGATTATGGATTCATAATCGAAAAGATTAGAGTTTTATAAAAATTTAAAATTATGTTAGAAATTAATATGAATTAAAGAAATGCAATTATTGATAATAGATTTAAAGTTTTATAAAAATTTAAAATTATATTAGAAATTAATATGAATTAAAGATATGAAATTATTGATAAAAGATTTATATATTAATGATTGAAAAAAAAGTTATAAATTATTATGATTTTCATAAAATTTATTTTTAATTGATGTAATAAATTATTATAAACAACCATTTCTATCTAACAATTATTAATCAATCACATTATTATTATAATTTTTAATTAATGTATAATAAATGATTATAAAAACATTTCTTTCCATCCCAGAAGGGAACTCCCAATAACACGTTATCTCTCCAAAAAAACCGCCAACGGAGAATTAAAGCGTTAAAAATGGCAACTAGTAGTTGCACATCAATTTCCACTTGAGAAAATAAACTTAAGACGGACTAAATGGCAACTAGTAGTTGTACGTCAATTTCCACGTAAGAAAATAAACTTTAATTTCCACGTGGACCGACTTCCATATTAGGAGAGAGAAAAATGTATTAGATGACGGCATATAATCATTAGGTATTAGGAATCCATGTAGCCGTGTTTAAATCTGTGTTATTATTTTTTAAATTAAATATTTTTATTTTACTTTTAAAATATGTAATAATATAAAATAATTTAAAAAAAATTTAAAATTATATAAGATTTAAATAATAAAGAATTGATTAAATTGTAACGTGAAAAAAGATTGATTAAATTGAATTTATAAATTGCATTTAATTAATTAATTTTAAATTTTAATAATAATTTAAAAAGATAAATATCTAAGTAATTTATAAAATAAATAAGAGGGTGTGTAGATTTAGTTTGAGTTTTAGGACGTTTCAAAAGTACTAACACAATGTTTTCCATAAAACTCAAGCTAATACATAAACACTAGAATTTAATGAGATAGTAATTTATATGAAAATTTACATTACTTATTTATAAACCTATTAATTATACTAATTTATATAAAAGTATTAAATTTTCCTTTTTAATTTATTAATTTTTCTAAAACCTAAAATAAATAAGAGGGTGTGTAGATTTAGTTTGAGTTTTAGGACGTTTCAAAAGTACTAACACAATGTTTTCCATAAAACTCAAGCTAATACATAAACACGAGAATTTAATGAGATAGTAATTTATATGAAAATTTACATTACTTATTTATAAATCTATTAATTATACTAATTTATATAAAAGTATTAAATTTTCCTTTTTAATTTATTATTTTTTCTAAAACCTAATAGTTATGTATTTTGAAATTATTTTTATGATATAAAAATCTAATTAATGGAGTTGTGATGTAATAATGGTTAAATAATCTTATTTATATTTGTTATAACTAGGATTATCATAGCCTCCTTATAATTACATTTTTAGTCAAGCACTTTATACATCCTCTCTCTGTTATTATGAGATTTATACATTAGATTATGACAAGATTTATACATCAGGTTATGACAGATGCTTGAGGCCTTCAATTATTATGAGATCTATACCTTTGATCTATGTTATGATGAGAAGTTAGGATGGTGTGTCTCATGATACAAATAAAGCCAAAAAACAAAATAAAAGAATGTATAGCTTTACTTGGAGAGGAGAGTGACAATTAGATACCTCTAACAAAAAAAGAGTTGCATCCACCTCACTCTATTTCTCTCTCTACCATACAATTAACATAGTAAACTTCAATAAATAAATAAAAAAGTAAAAACATGTGCATGCAACCATTCCATTCCATTTATGATACTTACAAATTGTTGCATTTCATTGCAATGCTCTAGACAATTCTTTCATCTTAATATATTGATTGTGCAGATTTTATACAGTGAAATTAACCAACAATTAATAGAACAATTAATAAATTCAGACCATTCTACTTTGAAGTTCTTTATAACAAACTATGATGTTGATTAACTAAGTGAAACAAATTATTAGAAATGTCATGTTGATAAATAATTTATTGTAAAAATGATACCTCTAATCTTAAGAAAAAAGCTTAACATAGTAATCATTTTTTGAATTAGACACTCTTTGTAAAATTCAAATATACAATTTCACTACAAAATTATTCTATGGTGAAAACATGAATTTTTTTTTATCCATTAATAACTTATATATCCATCTTAAAACATATTTTTAACTTAATAATAATTATAGATCTTAAAATTATTTCTATCATATTATTAACCTTAAAAATTAATAACCAATATATACATCTTAAAAAAATATCCTTAACTTAATAATAATTATATTAATAATTATGCATGTTAAAATTATCTATATCATATTATTAACTTTACACATTTGATCTTTACACATAACAAATGATTAGAATTTGACACAAAACTATCACATTAATTATATAAATAAAAACTAAATAAATTATAATAATAAAAACATTATTGTAGATAATAATAAAAATATTATCTTGGGTAGATAATTTTTTTGAAATTATCCTATGTTTAAGTATAAAAATTATTATTGATATTAATAAAAATATTATTTTATTGTGAAATTATCCTATGTTAAAATATAATAAATTATTATTAATAATAATAAAAATATTATTTTATTGTAGATAATTTTTTTGAAATTATCAATTGTTTTTTATTTATTATAAAACACAATTATAAAGTATTTTTATAACAACACTCTTATAAATATTACTCTCAACTATTAATGAGAAAGGAGATTATAAAATATTTTTATAACTGCCCTCCATATATCCGCTCTAATCAAATATTAATGAAAAAGGAGATTATAAAATATTTTTATAACTGTTCTCTATATATCCGCTCTAAATTATGATCAAGGTTTGTTAATAATGAAAATTACAGTAACAGAGATCAGGGTTGTTGATAATAAAAATTACAGTAACAAAGAAGGGTTGAATTTACTTAGAAGTACGACACTCAACATACCTTTCAGATTCAGATCCAGGATAAGGTGGAAATCCATTACTTAACACTAATTTTTATTTGGGTTTTTTATCATTATATTTTGATACAGGCCATGGCAGAGAAAAAAAGAAAAGCAAGGGCATTCGACAAGAGCAAGGGCATTTTTGGGTTCAAAACCCAAAAATGAAGGATAAACATAATCAATCTTCAACGAGTAATCCTATCAGGAATAAACTTGAGAGAAGTGGGGCTGTTCTCTTTGTGAGGTTGAGAACAATTAATGGGTGTTGGTCTCTCTTTGAGGATGAGAAGAAAACCATGAAAATGTTTCACAGAGATTAAAGATCACATAGAGATCTTTGAGGAAGAAGCACTAGCAGATGTTAGGAATTCGACGTAAACATCAAACAGAGAAGAATTAGAAGATGCAAGAGATGAACACTAGTACTGAGTTAGAAATTGTGTTAAAACATGCTGCACTTTTGGAAAAACTCATAAGTTTGGAAAGCTTTTAGAGGTGTCTACTGAGAGTCAAAAAGATTCAAGTATGGATGGTGAGGAATCAATGACTTATACGCTGGTTCGGCAAGAAAGCACTGTCTATTTTTTTTCATGTTGTGATCCAAGATTTTTTTCATCAAGTTCATGTATTAAATACAGAACTTGATGAAAAACAGGAAATTTAAACTTCAAACATATAAGTAATTCATTGAAAAAACACTATGTCAGCTGGAAAGAGGAGAAATTCAATCTTCAAATATTGGTGTTCCAACCTTAAAACAATTGTTGAGGATGTTGAAGATATTCACACATTGATTGGGAAATTAAAAAATTAAAATGATTTAACATTTGAAACAACAATTTAAAATTTGTTGCTTTCCTCGTAGAGTCTCCCACTGTACCCTTTGCTAATTTGTAGAATTTGATTTCATACAAATTCGACCAATCAATCAATCAATTAATTAGTGAATCTGAGTGTATTCATACAAATTCCACTAATCAATTAATCAATCAGTGAATCCTAGTGTACCTAATTGTTAGTAATCCAACAAAATAAGCTTGATGAAAATGAAGCCCACATTTGTTGTGTTGGCATGCCAATATCTAGCTTGCTAAACAGCAGTGAATGTTGGAGCAGGTGGATTATAGATTGTTTGATCTTAATTGCTTTAAGATCCAATAACCTATAATCCACCTGCCATAGCATTCAATACTGAGACTGGATATTTCTCACCGTTAACATACAACCAAAAGCAAGGAAAGAAAATAGAAGGAAAGGAAATAGACAGTGAAAGGTTTCCTGTACCAATAATAGTGATTCGCTCCCTCACTCACCAACACACAACAATTAGCATAGTTAATAATTCCTCTCCTTCTGACAGGACTTGCTCCTTCACTCACCAACACACAACCATCCTCCTGACAGGACTTGCTCCTTCACTCACCAACACACAACCATTGGCAGAGTTAATAATTCCTCTCCTATTCCCTAATATATTAGATTAAACCAAGATTTAGTTCAAATACTATAAACAACAACCTGTGTTGAACTTGCCTAAGACAACAACATATTTGGCTCAGTGCTTGGGGTTGGTTGTCTGGTCTTTGTTTCCATTTAATGTGTCAAGAGATCGATACAGCTATTACCAACCAATGCAACCAATATGTCATTGCATGCCAACGATTTAGGATATTTTTGTTGTTTATAACTTTATATGGCCAATGCTGATTTGTTTATAACTTTATATTGCCCATGCTTATGAACATTGAGCACATCTCGCAGTATATTCCAAATAAGTGATGTGTGGCCAAGAACCCTGTCAGGTGAAAAAGAGATATAGTGGACCACCTAGTGTTAGCGAGTTGTAATTTTCTCATTTATTATCATAGATTTAATTCTGTAATTACCATACAAGTCACATAAAATATGGCATTTTATATAGGCTTAAATGTCTTTGGCTGCAAGTACGAACTTTACAAAAATGACAGATCTACTTCCAGGAATGCCAATGTCTATGGAAATTGTTGGTCATGCTATGCCAATGCCATCACCTTTTTCCTTTAGTTATTTTTTTGTCCATTTAGAAATATACCAATGAATGTTTTTCGGAATTTGTAGAGTTGGCTTGCAGAGTGACCCTGTAATAGAAATTTAGATCATAAGAAAAACTTCTGAATTCATTAATTCTTTTGGGATTGTAATATATGTGTGTGACCGCTTGGAATTAGGGTTGTTTGAGATCTATTGCATGCTCGAAGAGGTGGAAACCACTCACAAGATTGTACTCACATAGCTTTACTCATTTCTTCAAGGAGGATTAAAAATGGGTGAATCATATTATTCTGAATATCAAGAGGTCAAATTTCAACCCAGTCATTCTAATGCCAATTCCCAAGTGCCATTCAACTTCCTCCATTTATTGCAGAAGCCCAAGAAGGCGGTCAATATGGGTACCATCGTGGAGTTCTTCCTCTCTACAAAGCATAAACTAAAGAGTGAGTTCACTGTAGGGAAAAAATATAGCCTGGGAATGGGACGAGAACAAAAGGGGGATTACGCCTCTGTAAGTAATTCTTCAGGTAATCTACCCGATGAGGTCTCGTAAACAACATTATGTCGTTGCTGCCCCTGTTTTTTCTTCCCAGAATAGATATACCCTTAAAAATTTAGAATAAACAGAGGATGGCGAGGTTTTCCTTGGACACTTTAATTTAGAAATATTAGTTAATAAGCTGCCCGCGTCAAGTCAATTCAAACTCAAAAGCCAACGAGGTTAGTGGGGAATAGAAAAGCATGATTGAGCTCGTACGAACACATGCCCCAAAAGGAATACAAGAGCATGATTGTCTCTGGTAGCATTGGTTTTACATTTTCTGGGAATATTTCCTTTTCTTTTATGACGTTCCTAGACGACTTTCAAAATGATGCTTACACAGCTAGATACACAAGTCATTTTCTTTTAATTCCACTAGTTATAATTATAAGTGCAACGAAGTACAATGATGGATCGAAGAAAGACTAACAAACACACATAAATAAATAAAAATATAAATAAATAAAGGCAAATAGAGAGAGGGGGCTTTCTTAGTTTCTTTATTCAATCTTGCTAAAGGCAAATATAAATAAATAAACAAGATTAGTTTCCGATATTTTTTTTTAAATGGATACTTCATAATGACAAACATAAAATACATACCGTAGATGATCTGATTTGATCTTGTTTCTTTCAGCTGCTAACTGGAACCACAGGCTGAACTGCAGGTATTACACAGAGCCTGCCAGGATCAAAATCCTAACATTAGTCCATGAAAATTCACGAGGAGATTAATAAGCAAACTGTATAACAGAAAAAATATAAGTTAATTAACCTTTGGTCGGTCTATTTTGTTCTTCCCATGTTCTGACAGCTGTTCTGTTCGAAGTACCATTGTGCACATCTGCATTCAAAGGCTAATCACTGGGCCAACACCCAGATTGAAAAGGATTCCAAGGATTCTAGCTTGCAAGAGTTTTCACCTTCAAGCTACTTCATTTTGTTTTCTAATTTTGTTTCTTCTTTAGTCTTTCATCCCAGGATACCCGTTTCCATTTCCAAATAGCAAGCACCACACAATCTTACAGAAAGCGACACAAACAACCATACCACAAAATAAAAAATAAAAACAGATTTGCAAACAAACCAGCAAAAAAGTAAAATCGCATGGCCATGCTTTAACAGAAGCCAAATAAAATATTAAAAGACAACGAGAGAAATGGATTTTGAAAATGGAGTTAGCCACAACAGGGATAAGGAGCAACAATATATGGCCAAATATTAGTCAGAGAAATGGATTTTGAAAATGGATTTGAGCCACAACAGGATAAGGAGCAACGATCTATGGCCAAATAGAAAAAGAATGAATCTCTGGACTCATTTTCTTTCACCACCTGCAACTCCTCGCCCTTTTTATATTGTATATGTGTCACTTTCTCTTCCCCGCCTTTTGCTTTTTTTTCATTTTCTCTCCAACGATATCGGCCCTTTTTTTCAACGGCTACATCTACCTACGTACATCTGAATGTCTATCGTGTGGTATGTTTAAACGGTAATAAATCTTAATGTCTTCTTTATATAGTGTGGTATCTTTAAACGGTAATAAATATTAATATCTTCTTTAAATCGTGTTTGAATGGCCATAAAAGGTTTGGGAGGCACGTTAATGTGGTCATAAAAAGCAGGAGGGAGGCATGCGAATGGAATGAGTTTTCTAATATGTTTTAATAATTATAAAATTGTTAATAATGAGATTTTTTATAATATAATAACTAGTGATGAGAGAAGTTGAGGAGGAATTTAGATATGGTTTAATAATCATAAAATTGCTAATAATAAGATTTTTTTCAATATAATGAATTGAGAGGAATTTCGGAGGAATTTAGATTTGGTTTAGTAATTTTATTTTTGGAAAAGTTTAAAATGTGATTTAATGGTTTTAATTTTGTGAAAAATTTAAAGTATGATTTAGTAGTTGAGATATAAAATTATGGGATTTAAACTTCTTAAATTTTTGTATATAGATTTGGGGAAGATGTATAATCTATAAAAGTTGATTTTTTTTTCAAATAGATATAAACATTATTTGCTTGTATATCATCTTTTTGTTTGATTAATTTTTAAATACCTTTTAAAATTTACAATATGTAAACTTAACACTTAACAAAAGTACAATATAAATAAATGTCAACATCATTTCATTAATAAACTTAATAGATCTCTAGGTTACAATCCAAATGGATTTTAATTTTGCCTTAGTTCTAGAAATAGGGTGTTACAGATAGCCGACCTAATTACAATCTCAAAATTGACCTCCATCTATGAATAATGATAGTTACAAAGTAACCTATAAATTTTAAAGTGACTAAAATTCTAAGCTTTGATTTTTTCAATGTTTTGGTCCACAACATCACATGTTAAATATAGTTCTCATCCTCAACCCCTCCCCATGAGATTTGAGATTTGAACCATTGACCTAATGGGGACTAAACCCCACAAAAACCAACTCATCTACACCTCATGCATTATATAAAGGAATAACTTATATGAACTTACAATTGATCATATATTATAATATTTTCATAATGGAAGATTGTGTTCCTTTATCATTGTTAGGGTTGTTATATTGTAAATGTCCTATTGGTGTGGATATTTCAATTTTAAAAATTGTAAGCACCATCATTTAAAATTATTGGTAAATATTTTAGGTATATGTTTTTTGCATCTTGAGAATTGGTGACTTTTAGCACTTTTCATAGTTACCATTTAATAGATGTTTAAATGAATATATTGTTAGTTATTTTGAAAACGTATCTTAAAATGTATGTGTTTTTTTTATATAAAGAGATTGAAAATAAATAAATAAATTTGATTTAGGTAATTTTATGATGGTTAGTAAAATTTTGGTTAGAAATAAGTTTTCTTAATGTTATTAGTGGTTGAAGAACTATTTTTCTAATCCTTCACATATATTAATTGTATAATTTGTGAAGGAATTCATGAATTAACATATACTTCATAAATGCAATTATAACCTAAGCAACTATGGGTAGTGGTACAACATAGGGTTGATACTTAAAATTAGTTTTAAATTACTCTACCTTGAATGGAGGTGGGAGGTTTACCAATTAAACAAGTAAGTGTTCCTTGGATGAAAACGATATGAATTAGAAAATGTTACATGGATGTCAAATAGAGCTCAATCATGGGATAATAATGGCGTTGTCAACTTGGCCTTCTGAGGAGCACTAATCACTTAATTATATGCATATATACTTCATTATTAATCCCATGTTTAACACTTAGTTGATAATATCAATCACATCTTGGTTCTTTCCATTTGTTTATAATGCTAAGGCACATGCTAGGAAGGTTGATCATTGGGATTGGGATGGGTGTTGAGTGTGTGTTAGGGACCTAACCTCCCTAACCCCTCATGTANGTTATATTGTAAATGTCCTATTGGTGTGGATATTTCAATTTTAAAAATTGTAAGCACCATCATTTAAAATTATTGGTAAATATTTTAGGTATATGTTTTTTGCATCTTGAGAATTGGTGACTTTTAGCACTTTTCATAGTTACCATTTAATAGATGTTTAAATGAATATATTGTTAGTTATTTTGAAAACGTATCTTAAAATGTATGTGTTTTTTTTATATAAAGAGATTGAAAATAAATAAATAAATTTGATTTAGGTAATTTTATGATGGTTAGTAAAATTTTGGTTAGAAATAAGTTTTCTTAATGTTATTAGTGGTTGAAGAACTATTTTTCTAATCCTTCACATATATTAATTGTATAATTTGTGAAGGAATTCATGAATTAACATATACTTCATAAATGCAATTATAACCTAAGCAACTATGGGTAGTGGTACAACATAGGGTTGATACTTAAAATTAGTTTTAAATTACTCTACCTTGAATGGAGGTGGGAGGTTTACCAATTAAACAAGTAAGTGTTCCTTGGATGAAAACGATATGAATTAGAAAATGTTACATGGATGTCAAATAGAGCTCAATCATGGGATAATAATGGCGTTGTCAACTTGGCCTTCTGAGGAGCACTAATCACTTAATTATATGCATATATACTTCATTATTAATCCCATGTTTAACACTTAGTTGATAATATCAATCACATCTTGGTTCTTTCCATTTGTTTATAATGCTAAGGCACATGCTAGGAAGGTTGATCATTGGGATTGGGATGGGTGTTGAGTGTGTGTTAGGGACCTAACCTCCCTAACCCCTCATGTACGTAGAATACTATTATTTCTGTGTAATAGAGGTTGGCATTAGTTAATAAGGCCTATTTAATAAATTTGAACAAGTCAATGTAAGAAGACCTAATAGAAGCTTCATCTTCTAGAAAGATCTTCATTTAGAATGTTCTTTAGAAGATAGAATTAGTATAAATAAGAGTAGGAGATATGAGAAACTTTGTCTTGAGAATTGTTGCAATAGAGCATTGCTCTGTTGGAGGTTTCCCCCTTGAAGAGGCAAGTAGACATTGCTTTCTGTCAATAAAGGTATTATTCTTGGTGTTACTATTCTCAATATTTTGTTGTTCCATTGTTATTTTGCTAAATATTTATATTTATGCATATTACATTACATTTGGTACCTTACAAGTGGTATCAAAGAACTTTCCTCAGCAGAATCTATGGGAATTTTTATTCCAGGGTAGAGACCTGTACTATCAACATATTTAGAGCACAAATCGATATGTCGTTCAATGGGTAAAACTATAGTGGGGAAGACTACACGTAGGAAATAAATACAGTTTCACAAGGTTGTCTAGAAACACATGTTTCACCTTGATGGAAACCTTTGTAACCCATGTTGGTACCCCTCGAGTAGTATCACATCAGAAATAATATGTACATGACCATCACTCCCATGTACCAACAGGTATATTGGGATCCCCCTAGGTTTTTTGAAAACAACCCTAGAAACAAAAAATGAACATATGTGATCTATTGTCGCACAAACTTGGGATCCCCCTATAGTGACATCGAGAATTTTTTTTTGGAAAATGAACTCATCTAGGGCTCCCAATATACCTGTTTGTATGTGGGAGTGATGGATCATATAATATCTATTGTCGTGCAACCTTGCCTCCTACATTCTAGTTGTGAAATTCCTACAAAAATTTTCCTGTTAACAATTTGGGTCATTCGCCACTGTAGTATTCTTTAGGTTGGAGTATAACCCTACATTAGTTAAAAAAAAAAGAGTATAGTGGTCCCTCCAACTACCTGTTGGTAGAAATACATCGTTTTTTATTTTGTACACGATTGAAAGAATTTGCATTTTTCTGTAGCTGCCATCAACCCGTCTATAAACACTTTTCTTAGTTTATTATGACTGATTGGGTTAAAGCCTACTTCATTAAGTTTTACTATTTCGATTGTCGATTTTTTAATCTTTAGTTCATGAATGCAAGCATGAATTAAACATAAAACTTGGCTTGTTATTTTAATAATTTTCTACCTTAGATATATCATTCAACAAACCATTCATATGAAATTGAAATACAAATCTTATAAAATGGTTGTTAGACCCATTTTTTGTGTTAATACAATTATTGTTTCAATGGTTTGATAGCTTTCGATTTGTGAAGAGCCTTTGATAATTTTGGTAGTCCTATCACGAATTCAATGGTCGTACCAACAGTCATACAAATGAATACACACCCGCTATACTCACGTCCTCACCTCACCTTGCTTGCTTAACATATTAATGAGCCTTTCATTACATGTATAGGGTTCCAATACTCTGTACATTTGGATCTCATCACAAGAGATGGTAAGGATTACAATCAAACCCCTAGTTTTCACTCCCACTATCTGAACGATGATAGCACACCGTCTATGTTATTTTTATGTCTTCACTCTCCACTCAGAATTGTTCCTGCTACTTCCACAATCCGAACCTAAAACTATCCAAAGGATTTCCTATTGCATTCTGGTTACATTTTTCATGACGCCTGTCATTCGCTTGGAGCTGAATGGATGCCAGGCTTTACTTTCTTACGACGATGCGATTGAGGACCTAAAAAACCAGGGCTGGGATGTTTTCTTTAGGAAATTTGAGGGTTATAATCTTCAAGTGGCTAAAGCTTTCACGAAAACCTTCGATGGATACATAGCTAAAATTTGGGACACACAGTTAGAGTTGACCAAGGAGTTTTTGAGCAAAGCAATAGAGCTTCCATCGAAGGGTCAAAAATGGTTCAAAAATGCCCGAATTGAAGGAGTCCCATGGAGTCTGTTTATGACATCCCGAAAGATCAACTGTTGTGAAAAAGGTATCCCTATCTCCCTGGTGAAACCTAGGTGGCATGGTTTACTGTTAACTCTCAAACAATTTGTGACATGTGAGGGTCGATACAGATTGGTCTTCCTCTACCACATTCGTTTACTCATGCATTTCATTGGTTTCGATTTAGATATGCCATTTTATTTGTTGAGAAGTCTCTATAAAGTTTCCAAAAGATATAAATGACAAGGTGTTGATTCAAGCCTATTCCATCACGGGTTAGTTAAGATATTTTTGATACATCACTTGTAGACCGTAGGTGACTGTTGGGAGGATTTTTTGATAAGTAATGGTTTTGCCCAAACTGTTCCTACAACAAAACCTAACTTAGACAAGCCACAGATTGAAAACCAGTTATGTATTTCAATCAATGGATCAGACTTCGCCAACAGAAACCCTCTACACGTAGGGATGTTGAATAAGTCTTCACCTACAGAATTTCCTGAGCAAGAGACTATTGAAATAAAGGAAAATAACCCTCCTACACATGTGAATGATGCTGGTGTTAATATTGATTTTAAGAAACATTATAGAGAAACGAATCGACAGTGCACAGAGTCAAATTTCAAGGGTAAAAATATCGGTCGCTTAATCTCGAGGAAACTAAAGAACATAAAGGATCCTCATCTAAGCTCGATCGATCCGATCGAGATCGATGAGGGCTTGGATCCAAAGATAGAAGACTTTCTAGTTCGGGAAGATCCAGAATTGCAAGGTTCCAGGAAGGAAATTACCGGTCCTACTAAACCATATGATTTTGTGTCAAATTTTCCACCATGCCTTAAAGGCAAAGAAGGGTTCTTCGGTATTAGTCATAATCTGAAGCAAACAACAGATAAGACTAATGCACCCATGGCTGACTATGTCCTTCATCGACATACTACCTCCCCTCTTCACTGTGATGGTTGTTTCGAATGGATTGAATAGTATTATATCGACATCCCTCTCCTACAGACCAGAATGAAAACCCTCACTGCTCAGAATGGCCTGTTGAAGTAAGAAATACTTGATATCAAAGCGCATGTAGACAAGTAGACCAAATGCATCAAGAAATCTAGAAATATAGTTATAAAAAATGTGACTAGTGTCAAGGCAGTAATAAATTTTGAACTTTCTGACCCTTCTTTAGTTAACTGTTAATGGTAAAATGATTTTATTATCCTTCCATTTGATTCCTGTTATCTAATTCAGAATAAATCAATTTGAAGTTTGATTTGATTTACTAAAATTAAGACTGGCTACAGAATCTTCGATTTTGTAGCCAATTCTCTTTTCTTATAAAAATTAGTAATTAGTTATGATTAATTGTTTTTATAATTTATTAAAATGGTTTTTTTTTTTTAGGAAATTGGAGATGCTAGTGCTAATTACATGGAGGAGATATCTTTTAATTATATGCAAGTGATTAGCAGTTTCTTTTTTTCATGTTTTATAGAAACTTTGATATATTTTTGAATAAACCACTTTGTTATAGGTGGTTCCCAATCCACTATTTTTGTAATACTGCTTGATTTTAGGATATCCGTCTCTATCCTGTGAGATATGAGTATGTGATCCCAGGTTAATTTAAATACTGTTCACTTTGTTAGTAAGAGGATCATCTTGGCTTGGAACAGATTTTGGACATGTAATTTTCAGAATTGAATGGACAAGTTGTCTGCACTTCGGCTTTAGACCAATGTGAGACTGTTTCATTTATGCTTTGTCTCTTATATTTTGGAATATTACTATGTTACATAGCTTTAGCCTCAATGACATATAATGTTCCATCTTATGTAGTGCTTTACAATTTTGTCTATGATTTGTTGTTTCATATATTATGTATGTGATAATTATTTCAACTTTTAATATCATGATTTATGCTTGATGATCAATTGATATATCCAATGAATGTTTCACATTGAAGTTTCTTTTAATGTAATAATTCATAATCAAAAGGTCAGTGGATTTACATTATTGTTGCTCTGCTCTTATACCCTAGTTGTCAATAAACACCTTGAGTTTATTCAGGATATGTTAGTACAAATCTGTTGCAGATTTTTCTCATAGGCTAGATAGTTGGAGGTTTGGATCGCACAGAGACATTTCGCATAGTATGAAATTAATCTCAGGTTAGCTCTCTTTGCATTTAATTTCTGTTACTAGCTTGTTTATTAGCGAAACAAGACAGTTTGAAGTGGCTGTGACCATTGCTCTATCCTTGTTTCAAATAATGTTTTATTAGTATTTTATTTTTGTTCTTAGATCTTAGATTTTAAAACAGAAAATATAAAAATATGTGCTTTCTATATCTACTTTCGAAAACAATTACCAAACATTGATTTCACAAGGCATTCGCCCAAGAACTTGCAATTTGCAAATACTTTGTTTATAATCACATATTTATGTTTCTTTAAATACTTGTAAATAAGTAGATTAAAGTGTATAGTATTATAGTTTTAGCCTTACAATAGTTTATGTAATGCCCCATATTTTGACCTTAGGTAGTTAGAACTGTGATTTTTGCTCATCTTAGTAATTCATTTCTTAACACCTATTTGGACTCAACAATGTTGATATAGACATGTGACACATGTACATCTGGACCTATTTATGTGTTGCATATTATTATTTTCATTGTTGTATGCTCATGATGATGATAACTCTTTGATTTATTTAAACATGCAAATTAAGAAGAGGAATTTGGGTACATGGATATTGATTCAAAGTTATGTTGTGAATGCATAACAGATGCAAGACGTGATAAAAATAAACATAGATTTCTTAATTGAATGCCAATATAGATATGGATTCTTATATGAAATTATGATGTATATACATAGATATGAGTTATTGGTGAACTAACCTACAGGTTGATGAGCTATGTGATAGCCAAATAACTACAATGACGAGGTAACATGGATTTCGTAGACATCAAGATAATAATGTATGTTATAAGTTATAAATTTATGAATCAAAATATTGCTATGATTTGTGGTAAGTGTGGTTTTGACAGGACACAAAACTTTCCTAGAGTGATTGTTTGATGACGTGAATCTAAGAATGGTAGTTGCACAATATGGCTCGATGTAGGGTGTTGACCCTAGTTCTATGAGGAGGGGTGGAGGTATTTCCCATCGTGTATCCTCCGAAGCCTAGAGTTGTGGGAGGGTTGTGTGAAGTCACGCTCCCCTAGACGTGTGATGGCGACTGCTAGTTGCCTGTTGGAGAAGCATGGTCGAGATGTATGACACTTCCACTTATGGGTTCTATCTGGAGTTAGGTCAATATAGTTGACACTCCAGCTTAGTCCAATAGAGGAAAGGATAGGATGGAAGATGGAAGTAGGTTAGGAAGGAAGGATGCTTCGATGTTAGTTGAGAATACTGATTGGGGATTAGAGATGC